>RJWJ010022120.1:0-27101 GCA_004363605.1 Indri indri | reverse complement strand
ATGTGATTAGAAATCTTCCAAAGATTTGGGGAAATGACATATGGCATGACATTTTATCTAGAATTTTCTAAATGAATTTTTAAATACATTTTATGTTTTCTTCTCTATTGTAGGAAAGTAAACAACCGAAGACAAGGTCAGACACCAAAGGAGTGAAATAAATAGAAAAAGAGAACTACTAAATATTCTTAATACAGAATCAGGTGGGGAAAGAGACCCAGCTGTATGCAGCAGCTAACTTCTTTCATGTAAGAAAATATGAAGTCCACTAACTAGATTTAACATATATTGATAGAATTAAGCATGCCACTTAATCTTTTTTATCAACACAAATAACGTATAAGGAAGTAAATCTAGGACATGTAAGTTCTGCTTTTCTAATTTACTAATTCGTTTAATGTGGAAGACCACCCTGAGCTCTTTATTCCTTGTCCTCAATAGTAGAGCCTGGAGAAAGAATAAAATAATAACTATCGTGTACTTTCTTCTCCTCCTCATCTTCCTCCTCTCCCTCCTCTTCCTCGTTTCCTTCTTCTTCCTTCTCTTTTCCCACTCTTCATCTTTCTACTCCTCTGTCTTTTTATTCAATGCCTTCTTTATCACCACCATCTTTTATACATATATTCAGTAATTTTTGTTTTAAAAAATGTTTTCACATAATGTGCATGGTTGGTAATGTGTTAAATATAAAAGAAAAAAACGGATGGGTACATGAGTGATGAAAATGTGTCTGGATAAACAAAGAAAAAATCAGTAATAATAATTATACAAACTATTTGAAAATCAACCATATACTGAAAAGGAGAACATGTTGCAAAGTCCTTTGTAAGAGTTGCAACTATAGCAATAACATATCTGCAGTGACACTCTTCTTTTTAGACAGTCCACATTCCTAGGAATTCCTCTAGGAATTTTTCAATAGAAGGTAAAATGCATAGAAAAGCTAGTTGTATTCACATAGATACACTGATAAGTAGCTAGATAAAATTAGTGCTTTGATTATTTTGTATGTAGACTCAGGTAAGATTGGATCTTCCAGTCAGTCAAAATAAGTTTATTAAGGAATTTTATGTTCCGATTGCTATACTAATTAAGGTTAATACAGAGGGAAATATATAAGACATGATTCCATAATGAGCGTGTGGTCTGACAGAAAAGGGGAGTAACCTTATAATAAACGTAATTACAGATGATCAGTGAAATGATTAAAAATGCGAAAACAACTTCAGCTTCAATGAGGTATATTAGACAATGCTTGCCTATAGATGGGTTGATTAATCTTCAAGGGATTATATAAGTGTTCCCTTGATCATGAACGGTATCTTTAAAATGTTTTATCTCCATACATCATTGGCTCCAGGCTGATAATGGCTTTCTAAAAATGATTATTCTGCTGTCAGTTACCAATACAGAACCTAAACTGATCCTTATATAAAGTCTGGCACTAATACTCAGAGACATTTTGACCAGAATCACACAGCCAAAAATTGGTGGAATTGATACTAGGCCAGAGCCAAAAGAGTTTCTGAATAATCAGTGAATGCACTTTCATAAAATATTTGCAGTTAATTAGCAATAACACCCAGTTCCTATTTTCAGGCTAATCCATGATTCTTATGATGGTCAAGGTTACCTATATACAAATAAGGGAGATGAGAAGCTATTAATAAGTTACAGCATACACTGCAGCATGAGATGTACTTTACTATTTCATTTCAGTTCTGTATATAGCTGTGCCACGTAATGAAAATAGCACAAGAAGATTGGGAATCTGTGTATTTAATCTTCATTTTAAGACATACTCATTTTGTGACCTTAAATAAGCCATTTAAGTATTCTAAGTACTCCTAATTATAAATTCAGAAAATTTAGCTAAGATTATTTGTGTATTGTACCACCTTTAGGAAATTATGGTACCAAAGCTCACAAACTTTTCTTCTATCATTCACCTTTCTACATTTAAGACAATAAAACTTTTATTGAATGTGGAACTCACCTTAAAGCTGCATGTGAGTAACTATTACCACAGCCAACTTGTTTGATTCACAGCAGTAAAAGCATTGAAATGACAAACTAAAATCATTTAGTAAAATATTATTTTATGGTAGTGATCAGTAATCACTAACATAATACAATTCCTTCTGTTTACTTGTTTAATAATCAACCACTGTTTGTTATAACGAAATTCTTGAATAACCATGACTCTTGGTTTTCTTTTAGAATGAATTGAAGTTGAGATTTGACCTGGTTTGGGTAGTAGTTCAAGCAAAGACATTGTGCACTGATTTAGACAGATTCTATTGAAACTCTCTGTTTCACATGAGCCATGATCCTACTGTGTTATTTTTTATTTTTGAAACAAAAACCTATGAGAACACCTAGGAGAGACATCTGTTTCAAACTAATGGAATGGTATAAATTTGAGTTGGAGAGAAGCGGACACCGAAAAGAAGTGGTCATCCGTATGCGTGGTCCACCTAATCTCACCCTGAAAGTGGAATTAATCAGTAAAGTTTACAACCTCAGTTTTTCAGATTCAAATCCAAGCACTTTTCAAAGTTTTTGTTGTGTTACAATCTGAAAAAAATACTCAAAAAAATTAATCTTTTGTTTGAATGACTTGACTATGCCTATTAATATAAATGTCCAATTAAAAACTCTACAAAATATCTATAAAATTAATTTATTGGTAAGACCTTTTAAAATTCTATTAGATGTTGCCTATGAAATTACTGTTATGGTTACTCAATGGACATTGCCAGTGGATATTGTATTAGTGAGATTGGAGTTTTACACTTTTTTTTTTTATCATTCTTTTGGTGTCATAAATACCATGTAGTTTGGGGTGCTTATGGGAGGTTTTTCCTGCAATTAAAGAATAGAGATGAGTATGAAGAGCTCTTCCTCTTACTGGCAGAAAACAAAATCCACTACCCCGTCTATTAATTTTTCTGTGATACCTTCATTCTATCTTTTTAAATTTTTTTCTCTTATTAAAGATAAGGACTTTCAAAAGAATTCTAGAATACCTGCAGAGGATGTAATGGGAAAAATCATACCATCTTCACTTTAAGTGGGATATTTTGGGCTATAAATTTCTGTACACTTAAATACTGTACAACTACATGGGGAAACAATAATTTTGGTCAAACTAAAGAAAACTGTCTATCTGAAAGATTTTCAAGAAAGCCATCTCTACTCATGACTTCCTAATTTGATGATCCCATTGAATAAGTACCACTGATTATTAGTTTTGTGAAGATGTTACTGAACTTGATTTTTTTTTTTTGTCCACTATAATAGAGGTCAGAAAACTCTATCACACAGGCAAAAACCTGACTCTCCATGTGTTTTTGTGAATAAAATTTTATTAAACATCTTTGCCTAGTCGTTTAAATGTTACATGGATGCTTTAGCACAATGGCAGAGTTGAATATTTCCAACAGAGATTATAGGCCTGTCAGTGCTAAGATATTTAATATCTTCCCACTTACAGAAATTCTTTGCCATCCTCTCTTCTATACCATGGTATATTAGCTATCATTGCTTAAAACAAAACTTGAAAATGCAATGATTTAAAACAATGTCTTATATAGTTTTGTGTATCGAGAATTGGGAAATCACTTAGTGGAGTGGTTCTGCTTCAGCGTCTCTCATGAGATTGCAGGCAAAATGTTTGTCAGAGATATAAATATCTGAATGCAAGGTGGAAACCTTCATTGTTTAAAAATTATAGATCCACAGAAGTCACAACACATCATTTTTGTAGTATACTGTTTGTTACAGGTTGGTTCTAACTCAACATGGGCAGGGAATATACAAGGTTGTGAACACCAGGAGCCAAGGAACATTGGGCCATCTTGGATACTGGTTAACACATGTGAATATACAGTTTAATGTAAAGAGATGTTATAATGATAAAGACTCTAATACCATGCTGGGAATACAATAGATCAATAGATGCATGAAAATCACTGCTTTTTTTTTTTTTTTTTTCCTTTTGGAGGTATATGGTAAACAGTAAAAAAAATAAAAAAAATAAAATTGGGAATAGCACAACAATTTTTCACATGCATAAGGCTTATTGGCACATTATCTGTATATGCCAGGGATTAGTAAATATTGGCTCAAGGAGCAAATCTGGCCTACTGCCTCATTACGTAGATAAAGTGTTACTGGAACACAGCCATGCACATTGGTTTATGTATTGTCTATGACTACTTGTGTTCTATAGTAGCACGGATGAATAATTGTTATAAAGGTTACATGGCCTGAAAGCCTAAAATATATTCTACTGTCCCTTTACTGAAAAAGTCTTCCAATCCCTGGTCTATTCCATATATTGCCCGACATTCTTCAAGTTTGGATTTATCATTGAATAAACTTTGAACTACATAACAGTGCGACCTAAGCAATCAGTATCATTCTCCCTAGCTCCATGGAAAATATTCCTGGTTACAACATTTGTCACTCTCCAGACAAACCACACAAAAATTATGTTCAACTCACAAGAATAATGACTATTTTGATATTTCAGGATTTGGAAAGCCCTGGTTAAAAAAAAAATAGCTCTAATCAGACCAGTCTATCTTTTCATTCCCTGATAAACTATTGTTGGAAAGATGAGATAAAACTCTCTAACATATAGTCACCACTGAAGGAGTGTTAGATTACTTTGAGTGAGAAGATATCATTCTATTTGTCATCCTACTTTATGTACTCAAGATATGGTACCTAATTTATAACTAATTTTTCAGTACTTACCACACAAATAATCAATTGTTTATAATGGTACGTATGCTTCTCTGTTACTTGGTATATATGGGTACTTTCTAACAAACTTGATTCCTTTGGGGAAGAAATGAGGTCTTTGAAAACCATATTCAAAACAAAATTTAGTAGAGTTCTTCACACAGCAATTGTTAGCAAAAGCCTATTGATTAACTGTAATCAAATGCAATATAATGGAATTGAAAATCTCATTTACTTCACAGACATAAAATAATTCTGGATTGATATTTATCTAAAATTCCCCAAAAGAATTACTGACATGGGCCACTGAAAAGTAATTGAAACACTAAAACACTTTTATATTTTCCATCTATTAATACTTTGACATCAGGGAAGGTTTAATAATAAAGCAGGCTAATGCTAAAGTGAATAAAAAAGAGAGAGTTTCTCTCTTCCTACCTTTAATTTCCATAGCTAATATCCCCCCTTAATTTTTTTTTTAGAGTAAACATATAAAAATATATAGGACACTTTCAGTGAAAAGATTTTGGTGAAAAACAAGATATCAAACACATCATATGATATAATACAGAAGTATAGAGAAAGAGGAGCTCTTAACATACTATTTTCCTAATGGGAATTAGTATGCTATGAATGAATGAGTATAAATTCTTCTAAGTCAATGAGTTAAAGAAAAAGAAGCAAATTCCCATAATCTATAACTAGAATAAAATTAATATCATGAAAATTCTGGAAAACTTATAACTCAAGTCATCACTTAGTCAATGGAAGAGATTTTTCTACTGAGAGTGAATGTCACATTCACTGTGGCAGTTTGATTATTCAGATTCATGCAATATTTGCTCAGTACCCACCCTGTTCCAGGCATTTTACTTAAGTCATTTAACTTACTTAAGACATTTACTTAAGTCATTCCTACACATTTTTAAAGTTGGTATTATCCCATTTTACAGCAAGAAAACAGAATCAGAGAGAGTAAGTTGTCCAAAGGCATATGCCTTATCAACAGTATAGATTTCAAACCACCTAACTCTCAGTGCAGTCCAATTTGGGACCTCAGAATCGTCAAAATATCTCCCACTCTGATGCATATGAAAGAGTGATGCAGATATTTTCAAAGTGTAATGTGTATAAGAAGAGGTGGTTATAAAAGTAGATACCTAGGCTCTACTGAAAATATTTTTATTTTGCCAGTCCGCACAAAACCAGATATTTGTATTTTTTTAGTGTACATCACTGATCATTTAGACTAATTTGTCTGTACTTCACTTGATCTCCACCAAAGGAAAAAAAATAAGATACCACAGAGGAAAGACAGCCTTATGTATACTTGGGTTTTAAATACTAAGAGCAGAAAATCTGTAGTATGACAAAATCCAAAATCAGATTATATTTTAAATGCTAGAGCTGGTTATTCAAAGTGAATGATTCTGTCTTAGTTGATTGAAGAAATTTTTTATAATGTTTTCAGGAAGTCATAGAAAATCTAATTTTCTCTAATACACTGAAATAGGCTTTTAGAAAGAAAGAATCAACTATGCTATTTTATTTGGTCAATATTCTGATTTAGTGCAAAAATCACTTCATCTATAGAAGAACCTTATTTTATTAGGAATGGAAATTGTACAAGTCTGGAATATATCATTTTTAGATTGTCACATTGACATATTGCTAGATAAGTTCTCCAATATAAAGCCCTGCAGAAGAAAGAGAAAATATTTTCTTACCACAGACAATGGGGATGATTGTGACTAAACGTCAGGATTATATGTTTAGAATATCATATTTACAACTTGTTCTGATCCAAGAAATTTTAATTTCAAGAGGAATTCTACCTTGTGTTGCACTTTTTTCTATTTTTCTTTGTTTGTTTAGATCATCTCAATTCTTTAAAGCTTAGACTCTTCATGGCCCAAACTATTTGTTGTCTTTGCCTGTTATTGCCGTTGTTAATGAATTTGACATTTCCATAGCAAATGAGTTCATATTGACTTCTACAGTACTTACTAAAATGGTATGTAGACTATGTCATGGATTGCCAAAATTTTTTAAAATTCTTATATAGAGGGAAACCTTTAAAAATAAATTGAATTATTTCCATTTTTATGGCAAGTTGGTTTCTTAAGGACAAAATTAGTGGAATACAGTCGTGTTGCTTACAGACAGGAAAATGTTCTGAGAAATGCATTGTTAGGTGATTTCATCACAATGCAAATATCATGGGGTGTACTTACACAAACCTAGATTGTATTGCCTACTACACACCTAGGCTATATGGTATAGCCTATTGCTTCTAGATTACAAACCAATACAATGTGTTACTGTACTGAATGTTATAGGCAATTTTAACACGATTGTATTTGTTTATCTAAACACTTCTAAACATAGAAAAGATATGGCAAAAATACAATATAAATGAATAATAATGGTACATTTGTATAGAGCACTTACCATGAATGGAGCTCGCAGGTCTGGAGGTTACTAGGGTGAGTCAGTGAGTGAGAATGTGAAGGCCTAGGATATTACTATGCAACTCACAGTGCAGTAGGTTTGTGTACACCAGCATTTCTCGTAAAGTGAGCAATGCATTGCACTAAGATGTTATCATGGGTAGACATCACTACGTGATAGGAATTTTTCAGCTCCATTATAATCTTATGAGACCACCATCATATATACAGTCTGTTGTCGACATAGGTATGTGGAACATGACTAGTTTATTTGAGAGATAAATAATGAGAAATAAAAATGTAGGAACCTCTTATAAATATACAATCTACCCTTTCAGAAATGTTGAACATGCATTCATGAAGGAAAGCAATGCTAGAATATCAAATCAGAAAATTATTTTAAAAATAGAGGGAAAGAGAAACAAAAACAAAACAAAGGAAAGGTCTTGAGGTAAATGAGAGATTGAGCAAAACAAAAACAGTGACTAATTATTCTCCACAAAAAGGTTTGAATTGTTTGTAAGTTTTGGAGTTAGTAGCATTTTTCAGCATAATTCTTTAATAAAGGGATTTCTGTTGAATTCTATCTAGATAAGACATTCTTTCAATCCAGAACATACTATATCAACTAAAATAACACCCGTTTTATGATCTTTTGTTTAATTCAGAACATTTTAGCCCTCACTCACCTCATCCATATATTCTATTATACTTTTTCAATTGAATTCAATCTGTCAAAGCATAATAAACTTTACCAATCCAGACAAATCAATTTAATTTAACAAAATTTATTCAATTTGATTTGATGAGTGAAATACTTTTATCTTACCTGTGAATTAAATTGAATTTTATTCAACCCAGATCAGAAGTCAGATTACTCCTGACCTATTTAGTTCCATTATACTCTCAAACAAGATCAGATACAGTACAAAACATTCAATTTAATTAACATCAATGTTATTCCTCCTTTTCATTAATCTCAAACCAAACTATATACTTATACTACAAATCTCACCATTAATAGTACAAGAAATCTAAGACTTCAGTGTTTTATAATCAATATTCTTTTTTTGGTAAATCTTTAGCTTGCTCAAGACTGAACTTTAATTACAAAAAAATTTTAATTTGTGGAACTAACTTATCTGTCTTCTCAACCACCAGTGATTTCATGTTCCAATATATTTACACCCTTCTGTGTGTAAGGTACTATGCTAAATACTTCACAGCATATTGATGAGTTTAAAAACAGTAAGAAAAAAATCACACCTGCCTTCAGAACCTAAGATCAAAAAACAAAAAGTGAAAAATATTATAGCCAATGAAAATCCACATGAAGTATTGGAGGCTGAATAGTTGTATAGGCACATTGAAACAAATCAAAAAAGAGATATTCTACAATTGCAGATTTCATAGATAGCTAGTAACATATTTCTTGGAGATGGCAAATATATTTGAGATGAAAAACCTAAATCTCTTGTTTCGAAGATGTATTAATCAGGGTTCTCTAGAAACAGAACTAATAGAAGATGATATAGATGATGATATAGATATAGATGATATAGATATATATACAGATATAGATAGACATAGATATAGATATAGATGACAGAATATTTATCAAAGGAATTGACAGTTATGGAGAATGTAAAGCTCCATGACAGGCTGTCTGCAAGCTGGAGACCCCAAGGATGTCGATAGGTAGCATGGCTCAGTCAAAGCCTGCAAGCCTCAGAACCAGAAAAGCCAACGGTGTAATTCTCAGTCCATCATCAATGGTATGAGAACCCAGGGACGTGCTGGTGTGAAGACAGAATGCCAGGACTTCATGCAATGTAGAAAATGACCAAGAAGGAATGGAAATATGAGTAAACATTTGAAGAATGTCAGTGGTAAAAAGAGAGACAGATATCAGGCAATACTTGAAGTGGACAAGTGAGAAAAAAACTGTTCCTTTCTGATTAGATTTAAAGGTAGAATGATAGAAGGTAACATATAATATAGAAGAAAAAATTTAAAGGGGAAACACAGTAGATAAGGGCAAAATAACTTAAATAGTAGTAGGTCATGAGTTTAGATATTCACATGGGGATGGATCTATTTTGGCAGAGAAAGCAAAGAATGAAAGGTAAAATGACAAAAGAAGGAATATTTCCCTGCTACGCAGAGACTCATAATGCATATCTTCAATCAACTCTATAAAACTGATGTTGATATTATCAAATCAGAGTGAGTGAGGTCAGCCAGGGACAAGAGGAAAGTGAAGATGCTTTGGAGCAGCAGCTTTGGTTAATTTTACAGGAAAGAAGCAAGGAATGAGCAAGAAGATTGTTAAATCCCAGTGAAAGCCTTTTGCCAGAATAAAAGTTTTACTGCTTAGCACTAAAATATAAATGCTATGTTTTGTGACACTACACACATGAGTTCTACAATCCAGAAGTGAAAACATAATTGAGTTTATCCCCAAAATACCATTGTTCAAATCCTGCTTACTATTTCTTTTCTTTCCCTAAAAGAGAATAAATGTACAGGAAGATGCCTTTTTTCCCTGCAGGTGTGAAACGTTGTATAATTTTCTCCATCTAAACTTACTACTAATAAGATATGTCTAAAAGTTTTTTAGGTGCTACTGACAACATACAGGATAGAGTACTGACGACTTATGAGAGCAGAGTAGTATTCTGTAAATATTGAGAGTGTTCTGCTCTGATTAAGTTATTTCTTTTCTTCTGCTGGCTTTGGGTCTGATTTTCCCTTCCCTTTCTTATTCCTTGAGATGTGTCATTAGATTGTTAATATGTGATCTTCTGTCTTTTTGATGTAGTCATTTAAGGCTATGAATTTTCCCTTTAGGACTGCTTTTGCTGAATCCCATAGATTTTGATAGCTTGTGTCCCCTTTGTTGTTCAGTTCAAGGAATCTTTTGATGTCCATTTTAATTTCATTATTGACCCAATAATTATTCAGCAGCAGGTTGTTTAATTTCCATGACTTTGCATAGAATTGAGTGTTTCCCTTAGAATTCATTTCTAGTTTTATTCCACTATAGTCTGAGAAGATAGATGGTATGATTTCTATTTTTCTGAATTTGTTGAATCATGTTTCATGGCCTAAGATATGATCAATCTTGGAGAATGTTCTATGTGCTGATGAGAAGAATGTATACTCAGTAGTTTTGGGGTAGAATGTTCTGTAAAAGTCTGTTAGGCCCATTTGTTTTAGAGTCCCATTTAAGTCCAGTGTTTCTTTCTTTATTTTTTGCTTGGATGCTCTGTCCCATTCTGTCAGAGGGATGTTAAAGTCCCCAGAAATTGCAATGCTGCCATTTATCTCTTTGCTTAGATATAGTAGAACTTGCTTTATGAATCTGGTCACTCCTCTGTTAGGTGCATAAATATTTAGGAATATTATATCTTTTTGTTGAATTACTACTTTACCATTATATTATGTCCATCTTTGTCTTTCTTTACCATTGTTGATTTAAAGTCAATTGTACCTGATATGGGAATGGCTACACATGCTTTATTTTGGTTTCCATTTGCATGGAATATTTTTTTTCTCCATCCCTCACCTTGAGTCTGTATGAGTCCTTATAGGTTAGATGTGTTTCCTGGAGACAGCAGATACTTGGTTGTGTTTTTTTCCTCCATTCAGCTAGCCTATATCTCTTGAGTGGGGCATTTAGACTGTTCACATTCATTGATAGAATTGATATGTGGGATACTGTTCTGTTCACCATGTTGGAAATACATTATTGCTTTGTTTTCCCTCTTGTTCTATTGTTTTATATGCCCTCTGAGCTTTAGCTTTTGGGTGGTTTTATGCTGGCGGGTGTCTATTGTGCTGTTCCAGGCATAATGCAGTTCTGAGTATTTCCTGTAGGGCAGGCCTGGTCTTGACAAATCCACTTAGCATTTGCATGTCTGGAAAAGTTTTCATTTCTCATTCATATATGAAACTTAGTTTTGCAGGATACAAAATTCTAGGCTGGCAGTTGTTTTTTTTCAGTTGACTAAAGATGGGACTCCCATCCCTTCTTGCCTGTAAATTCTCCTTCGAGAAGTCTGCAGTTAGCCTGATGGATTTTCTTTTATAAGTTACTTGATAGTTTCACCTAGGGCTCACAGGAGTTCCTCCTTCATATTGACTTCAGTCAGTCACATGACTAAATGTATTGCCTCTTTGCAATGAATCTCCCAGGTGTTTTTTGAGCTTCTTGTACCTGGATGTCTAAAACTCTAGCAAGACCAGTGAAGTTTTCCTCAGTTATTCCCTCAAATAGGTTTTCCAGCCCTTGAGCGTTTTCTTCTTCACCCTCAAGGATGCCTATGTTTCTTATATTTGACCCTTTTACATAATCCCATATTTCTTGTATGTTTCATTCATTCCTCTTGATACTTTTTTCTTTATTTTTGACTGAGTAATTCAATTTTAAAGAGTTGCCTTCAAGCTCTAAAATTCTTTCTTTTGGCTGGTCTAGTCTATTCTTAAAGTTTTTCAGTGGGTTTTGTATTTCCTTAAACAAATTTTTCATTTCCAGCAGTTCTATTTGGGTTTTTAAAAGATCTATCTCTTTAGTAAATTTTCATTCATTTCCTGAATTGTTTTTCTGGTTTCTTTTTGTTGGTCTTCCATTTTCTCTTTGATTTCCTTGAGCTTCCTTACAATTCATATTTGCAATCCTTCATTTGTCTTTTCAATATTTTCATTTTGGTTGGGATCCATTGCTAGAGAACTGGTGTGCCTCTTTGGGGATGTTCTTTCACTCTGATTTTTCATACTTCTTGAGTTCTTGTGTTGATTTCCTCTCTTTTGGAGCAGCTGTTGCTTCTCATTTTGGGATTTTCTTTTATTTATATTGGGCTTCTTTTCTCCCCCTCACTCATAAGGGTGTGTCTGTAGCATATGCTGGGTAAGAACTTTTCGTTTTGCTTGTGGGTGCTTTGATGGTGATCTATGTTCTAGATGGATGCCTTGGTTATAGATATCATTAGTACGGGTTTTCTCAGTTGCTAGTTGTTTGTAGGCTGTAGCATTGGTGAGCTGTGTATGTTGGCAGATTCCCTCTCTCTTGTTGATGAGGGAGGATGAAGTCTTTGAATTCCCTTCTCTTTCTCCAGCCTTGTGGTTTTCTTAATTGTGTGAATTATTTTGGGACATCCAGTTTAATCTCAGAGACAGTAGTTGGTACTTGTGGGTAAGAATCAACCACATCCTATATGATTGAGTCAGTAAGTGTTGCAAAAGGCTGCACAAATTGTCCTTCCCGCCAGTAGAGGGCACTTACTAGAAGGAGCCAGTTGCAGTGTTGTGTTTGAGACCTGTGACCAGCTCTGGCCTCTCTAGCACTTAAATGTTCCAGGTGGTAGGTGGGGCCCTGGAACTTCCAAGTGAGTTCTGATTCTCCACCATAGCAGAGGCAGGTGAGAGAGTCAGTTGGCCAGGGCTGGGTCAGGTGGGCCTGCCTTCAGGTTCCACAAATGCCTCTAAGGGAACTGTCTTGGCAGGATTTGAAGATCTGCTCCCAGGCCTCTGGGGAAAGCCACCAGGGAGGGGCTGAAATGGCCCCACCAAGGCAGAAACTCTGCTTGTGGGTGCAGGGCCATCTGAGATTAACAATCTGGCTGTCAGAACCATGTGTCCCTCTATCCCTGCTCCCCTGCTCCACAGTTTCCTTCCAGTGTCTGTCAGCAGTCAGGAGCCAAACCATATAAGCTCCCCAAATGGCACTGCAGGCTGGGAGCTTCCCTGTCCAGGGTCCCACCCTAGGCTGACAGCATGGGTTTCCTATGGGAGGAGTAGTGCTCCACTAGTGGGCTGCATCTGGGACCCACACTGCACTCTCTTTTCTGTTCTGCCCACGTGGGTTCCCTTGCCTCCAGAGATTAGTTCACAGATCTCCACTCCATGCCCTCAAGGGACACAAATGGATCCTGTGGATACAGGATCTAGCCTGCAGACCTGTCCCTGGGTCCCTGAAGATCAATCCCTGACTGTGCTGGGGAGAAGCATGCTGGTCCTGAATTGCCTATGGGGTGCTCAAGCAGGTTTGATGTCCCTCCACTTCAGGGTGTGCCCTGCTCTAATGGGAGAGCCAGACAAGTAGCACCGGGGAGGGCCAGTGATCAGGGAACTCACAGTCGGAGCACCCCTTAATCTACAGCAGGTCTTTAAGAGGAAAAGTTTAAGCCCACTCTCCATGGAAGCCTCAGTGTGGTGGATGCACCAACAGAGGAGAAGCAGCTTGCTACTGAGAGGTCCAGCTCAATCATGTCTCTTGGCTGCCATGTGCGGAGGAATGCAGGGAAGGAAAACAGTCTAAATGGAGGAAAACTAGCACTCTGGTCATCTCTGCCCCCTCCCTGGAAAGCAGCCCACCTGGAATGTCTAGGCTCTGGGATCATGTAGATATCCTGGAACCCATCTGCCCCTGTGGCTCCCACGATCTGGGCCAGAGTTGGGAAATGTTTATGTGGGAACAACCTAGATGAAAACTGAGGGGCTGAAGCCCCCTGGGGAGGACAAAGGTACATGCTAGCTGGCGAAGCAATATGGCATCTGCCGTCTTGGCTCAGGTGTGTGGTGATGAGAAACAACCCCAAGGGAGCTGGCAGCCTGGTGCTTTGTCCTCAAGAAGCTCCCAGTTCACTCATGGCAGACACTTTTGGGCTTGTGAGGGCAGAAAAGTTCTCCAGCAGCTCAGGAACCTGCTGACTGCCAGAGATGTGAGGGGGGAGGAAAAAAAAAAACACAAAACAAAACTCCACACCTTGCCTTTTCACTGGTCTCTAAGCCTCTCAGTGGTTTATCTCTGCCAATATCTTGGTCCTTCTTGTTCTGCTCTGTAACTTCTTCCTGTGGAATCTCTGGTAGGGTCTGGCACTTTTCTCTCAGAATTATACTTGATCTACATTTTGTTTCTTTCTTTTTAATCTAAAACTTTTCCTTTTTTCTGAGACAATTTGGTAGCTGATATATCTGGTTAGACATCTTGGAAATTATTTTTAATAT
The DNA here is from genome assembly GCA_004363605.1 of Indri indri. Lineage (NCBI taxonomy): Eukaryota > Metazoa > Chordata > Mammalia > Primates > Indriidae > Indri > Indri indri. The sequence continues at coordinate 12,891 of RJWJ010022120.1, read as the reverse complement.
GACTAATTTTAAAATGCTATATTCAACCCTCACCAGCATATGATTGCAATTATAGTCTTAAAGGATAGTAACAATAGTAATTAAATTTCTCTAGGTCAATCTAATGACCTCAGCAACTTCAGGAACTCAGGGAAGGTCACATTTTCATAATTTATTTCTGTGTGTGTGTATGTTGGTATGGGTGTTTTCCTGGGTTCTTCTTGCAAGTGCTTAGCAACTAGTATGCTCATGTTTTTGTGTTTTGACTCTACTACTTCCTTACAAAAGATGCCCATTTAAATCCATCAAAAGGCATTTGATGGATTCATTCCCATGGATGCCAGTAACATCCATAAATGGGGATTTCCTAATGAAGGGTTATTCTTCTTGTACCACTAAAACACAAAATCAAAAAAGTGCAATATGTCAAATCTTTGAGTAACTTTGTAGTAATTTTTAATAACTTTGACATGTCTCACCCTGCCAAAGACAAACACAGCTAGATAATATTCAAAGAGGAAGGAACAGATTTTATTCAGTAACTACTGACTGCAGGAGAAAGAGCTGAGCTTGATAACAATTTGTGAATATGTGATTTGGGTGTTTTAAAGAGAAATTGTGGGAAGGGGAAGGGCAGGTGTTGAGTAGAGTCAGACAAGTAAAAATGTATGAAGAGTTGGTCAGTGTACATGTGATGAGGCCAACTGTGTATGCTAGCTGGCAATTATCTTAGTTAGGAGTCTATCCTCCCACAAAGACTGGGAGACACAGGATAAGTCCTTCTTAATGATTACATCTTAAAGGAATGGTTCTCAGGTCTATGAGTGAAATGTTCCTTAGTTGTAAGAGAAATATATTTATAATTGTAAGCCATTTTTAGTAAATACTCAAAGAAATGTAAGTCAGTGGCCTTGTATCAGGTGTGTGTTGGCTAGAATAAATTGTAAATTTTCCTGGCAGCATTGAACTTTCTCAGCCAGGCACTCAAAGGGGGAACTGGGATTCTCCTAAGAACATGGTCTTATGCTGCTGGAAGCTATGCTAGAGTTTGGTCAAGCTTTTAGTGCAGGGCTTTTCTAAGAGTTCTGCAGTTCTCATCTAATTACTCATTCCTTCAATGTGAGCCTGATTAGTGCCTCCATCTAATGAATAGAATGTTGCATAACTGATTAGGTATGATTTCTGAGACTAGATCATGAAAGGAATTGCTGATTCTGTCCTCTTTTCTTGAATCAATGTGGAAGTGGATCTTCCAAGCTTAGTTGAGCCTTCAGATGATTTCAGGTCCCCAAACTTTAAGTCTTCAAGCTGAGGTCCTGGACATCACAGAGCAGAGGCAAGCCATCCCCATGGTCTACTTGAAACTACTGACGCACAGATACCATAAAGTAATAAATAACTATTGTTGTTTTAAGCCACTAATTTTGGGGACGATTTGTTATGCAGTAATAGATAACTAATACAAAATGTATATGGATTTCTTTTACAAATGTCATATGATTTATACTATACATGAATACCTCTTGTTTCCAATTTTAAAATAAGGAAGTAAATTTATTACACTTACTGTAATGTTACTTTACAAGTTTTTGTATACATTTTGGCCAATCCTATATGCAGCAATCACCAATGAGGAATCACATTCTACAAGCAATTTTTTTGAAAGAATATGTATCCATTTCCTTTAGCAATAGGGATATGGAAGATTCATGTTTTAATGACAACATATAAATGTCTTAAAGTCTAGCTATTGAAAAATTATAGACCACAAATATGCAAATATGAATCAGCACATGCTCTAGGGTTATACAAACAACTCACAAAATACTAAGCAGATCATGATTTATAATTAAAAATCTAAAAAGTCAGCAAATGGAAATCAAGACCAAAGCAAGATATCACATATGATGTATTACTAAGAAAGTATTCTTGAATAATGCATAATATCTGGCCATCTGTATGTAAACATATGCTGACTCATTAGGTTGCTGCATTAAAGCCTCAATACCTCCAATAATAAAAAATATATTTAGAAATACTAAACTTAGTGATCTTTGATAAATTACTTAGTAGATAATTATTGATGTTATAGCTGTATGTAAAAATGAAAGTTTATTCAATTCTGTGTTATTGTTAGTTCAGTTTTGTTTTTAATAAATACTGTACCTTTAAAAAAGTTGTGACCTGTCAATGAGGATTTTCAGAACCCCCATGCACTGGAACTTGGAAATCTTGATTCCATAGAAATTAGACCAGGTCCCCAGTCCACCTAAAAATGATATTCATTATCTTGTCTTTGGTTATTTTCCTTTTTTCCTCTTTTTTATCCTAAGCACCAAATACTTCTTCTCTCTTTTCCTCAGTAAATGAATATTTTACAGAGAAACCTCACTAATCCACGTAACCAGTCTGGGTTTATGTTTAGCATAGTTGTTCTGCACTAATGTTAAATGTTATATTTAACATCTCAAGAACAGAAATGAAGATAAACTCTTGGTATTGCACTGGATGACAGAATTGTGTCCAGCTTTACCATAGCTGAGAATGTGGAATTTGGGGAAAGTTAGCACTGATTCCTCTTGTCCCCACCACCTATGTGAACTTGGACAACTTAAATGCTTTATGCCTTAGTTTTCTTACATGTGAAATGAAACTTATAATAGTACCTACGACATATAGAGTTTTTTTTTTTGTTTGTTTGTTTTTAAGATTTGGACACTCAGGCAAAAATATAAAACATTTTCTAGCACATATCAAGATGTTATTTAGCAATATTATTACTATTGTCAGCTAATACAAGAGTGTATATTATGAGGATATCCATATTTTATACCAATGACCTAAAATCCATATTGTAACAAAATGAAAATTTTACTCTTGGCTGTTTTCTTAAATTAATCAAATTAAAAACGTAATTACCTGAAAATACAGAAGAGCAAAATCAAAAGCCTTCTTTGTAACTTGTAGAGTCAAAATATTTAATATGTTTGAACGATTGACTGCTTCAATTCACCTTAACTCTAAAGTCGACCTTTCAATGGGGCTGTTATTTTCAAGTGCTCAGCTCTGTTGATTACAGTAAACTAAGGAATCATAATACCTAAGGTAAATCGTTCAAGTTTAATAATTTTCCTAATGGAAAGTTTATTAATAGTAAAGTATTAAAAATTAACTCGAGTTGGATTAAAAACCTAAATGGAAGACCTGAAATGGTAAAAATTCTGGAAGAAATCATAGGAAAAACTCTTCTAGACATGGGCCTAGGCAAAGAATTTATGACTAAGACCCAAAAGGCAAATATGGCAACAATGAAAATAAATAAATGGGACTTAATTAAATTAAAGTTTCTGCACAGCAAAGAAAATAATCAACAGAGTAAATAGACAATGTACAGTATAGGAGAAAATATTCATAAACTGTCCATCTGACAAAGGGCTAATATCCAGAATCATATAGAACTCAAACAAGTCAGAAAAAAAAGAGCCCCATTACAAAATGGGCAATAGACATGAAAAGAGTTTTTTCAAATGAAGATATACAAATGGCCAACACACATATGAAAAAAATGCTCAACATCTCTAATCATCAGAGAAATGCAAATTAAAAGCAGAATGAGATACTACCTTATCCTTATCAGAATGGTCATTACCAAAAAATCAAAAACAGTAGATATTGGCATGGATGTGGTGAAAAATGAAAGCTTCTACATGGCTGGTGGGACTATAAATTAGTACAAACTCTATGGAAAACAGTATGGAGATTCAACAAAGAACTAAAAGTAGACCTACCACTCTATCCAGCAATCCCACTACTGAATATCTATCTATTCAAAGGTAAAGAAGTCATTGCATCCAAAAGACACCTGTACCCAAATGTTTATCATAGCACAGTTTGAAATTGCAAACATGTGGAATCAACGTAAGTGCCCATCAGTTGATAAGTTGATAAAGAAAATGTGGTGTGTGTATATACATAAATGTGGAGTGTGTGTGCGTGTGTGTGTGTGTGTGTGTGTGTATATATATATATATATATATAGGTATACATACACACACACATACATCCCATGAAGTACTTGTGTTTACATTACTTTTACCCTCTTCTTCTTCCAGACAATATAACACACTGCAGTCCATTGCCAACATGATGCTTAATGGATTTAATTGTTATTCCTCTCATAATATTTTCCATAGGCAATTCCCATGTACCTAATAATAATATAGCACCTATGCATATGTTGACATGTGTCTTCTTGTTTTCCATAGATAACTTTATGTAGAGGGAAAAGATTGGTCAAAGAGTGATATACTCGTAGAGGATTTTGATGCATAAACATTGAATAACTCACCAGCCACATAGCAGAATACACCTTGTTGTAAAAGTTAAAACAATCCTTGGATGTGTAAGCAGAACATTAAAATCTACATTTCTTTTCTATGTATACTCACATAAATTTGTATATATTCTCTCTAGGACTCTTAAGGGCTATGGGATAACTGTTTTGTAGGTACTTTTCAGTTTGGCATTTAGGTCAAAATTAGGAATAACTTTCAAAATGTTTTGGTAGAGTAGAAATAGAATCATCATTTTAAAATGACTTTTAAAGCCAATTTTAGACTCACATATCAACTCTCATTTTGTATGTTTGTTATATTGGCACTTAATGTATATTATAAACACCACTGTTTTAAACTTACTCTTATATCTAAAGAGTTTTCTTATTTGTTTCTTGCTTATGTGCATAAACTGCATTTTTACAAGTCATTCCTTAAATCTCTTTGTTGCTTTGTTTTTAATATTTATCTATATTCCAGAATTACTAATTTAGCCAATGTTGCTTCAAATGCTGCTATGATCCGAATGTTTATGTCCCCTCAAAATTCATATTTTGAAATCTTAACTCCAAAGTGAGGATAACAGAAGGTGGGGCCCTTAGGAGGTGATTAGGTCCTAAGGGTGAAGCCCTCATAAATGGGATTAATGCCCTTACAAAAAAGGCCCCAGAGGACTGCCTTACTCCTTTCACCATTTGAGGACAAAACCAGAAGGACCACCTATGAACCAGAAAGACACCAGACACCTCACCAGAAACCTTGTCAGACATAAAATCTGCTGGCACCTTGATCTTGAACTTCCCAGCCTTCAAAACTGCAAGAGCCAAATTTCTGTTGTTTGTAAGTTACCCAGTCTTTGGTACTTTTAACAGTAGTACAAGCTAAGACAAATGCCTGACTCTGCTGAAAGTCTAGAAATGTCTAGATAATTTCTCTGCTTACTATGAGAAAAGAATTGGGTGGGGGGTGGGGGGAGGCTTCCTTCTTGCAATAAACCATGTCTTCCTGAAAGAAAGTTGTTTACTGTTTCCTTTACGACTTCTTTAGTGATCTGTTTAAGTGGAATGCCCACATTTAGTTATGGACTCAAATGGAGAAAGGTAGATAGGAGTCAATAATGAAGGATTTTGGATACTAGGATAGGGACTCTGTAGAAAGGAATAATTTATTTTTATGAATTTCACTTATAGGAATTATCTTATTAGATTAGAAATTTATAAAGTTTACTCCAACTTCAGTTAAGGATGTGGGTTTTTCCATCCATTCATTCCACGGATATTTTGGTGCCTACTCTCTGCCAAGTACTGAAACAATGGGGCTTTAAAATATTTAACTGAATCTTTAAATTCTAATCTCAAATGGCACAGTCAATTTGTATTTATGCATTTATGCATTTATTCATTCATTCATGCATCCATTCAGTGTATATTCAGAGTCAAGATTTATGATGGCTCTTGGGGGGAAAAAGCAATGACTATAACAGTGACCTTTACATCACTGAACTCATGATTGACTTTCTCTCATGGACAAGACTGGGTTATGTGCCCTTTCATGTAATCCTCTCACACCTTTACTTAACTGTTTAGTAGAATTTATCATATTTTATTATAATTGTAAACACCAAGAGGTAGTTACTATGCATTATGAGGAATATTAACAATAATGGGTAATATTTATTGAGCAACCAATATTTCAGTTGTTCTATTAAGCATCTTACCATTTTTAAATCATTCATCCTTGCCTATTTTGCATCATTCATTCTTGAGTCCCTAGAAAATGGTATTTGAGAGAATAAAGCATGTAGATCATTTTATTTAGAAGGCTATTTAACAGAATAAGGGAGAAAGCCAGAGGCCTGGATTAAGATGGGGTCAAGGTTTAGGCAGACAGGAGGGCACGAGTGACAACCAATTTAATGTGGGATAAGGACGAAGGAAATGATGTGGAGCATGAATCACACATTTCTGGTTTGAAAAACTAGGTAGTGGTTTTACCATTAACTAACAGAGGGCTATGGGAACAAGAAGGTAGGATAAATGTGAAAAAAGTAACTAAATCATGCACTTGTTAAGCTTGAAGTTCATGTAAGACAACCAGATGGAAGAATCAAGTAGACATTTGGATACTTGTATCTGAAAAGTGGAAGAAACCTCTGGCTCAAGATCAGACATGTTTTGAAACTTTAGCATATGAAATTGTATAAAATAGCAAAATTAATCACATAATAAAAGCATTTACCTTATGTGGATTTAAATATGTGTTTACCCAAAACTAGAGTTAGAGGGTTAATATTTCAGATTATGTAGGTATCTTGCACACACTATTTCAATCATCAGGAAAATGAACCAGAGAAGAATATAATGTGAGAGATATAAATGTGATATTCAGGATCAGTATTTTCATAATTTTTCCTCAGTAGCATCCTGCTCTGCTGAGTGATTCTATCTTTGAATAGATAAATAATTTTTTCAACATAATGCCTAAATGGAAGAAAAATACTTCATTTTATGTCCAACAAAAGAGCAATACTGAGAGCAAACCTGGCTCTGAGACAGAATGGCAGACAGAATGTCAGTTTCCAGTGCAACTTTTTCTAAAATACTTCCAAGAAAATCATTTATATTAGTCATTAAAAATAATTGAGTACAATTTTCAATGCACTCAGTTATTCTACTTTAATTTCAGTTAAGAGTAAATTTGAGCATAAGCAGTAAACTGTCACTGGTACTTTGCGGCCAATGCCAACAGAAAGAATCTAGAAACTGTTTTAGAGGAAAGAATGATGCGACTCAATAGGAGACACTTAAGAAGAAAAGATGTCAAGCTGATATTTACCAGAAAAAGGACATACATTTTTCTACCAGTGATTTCCATTTACTCTTCTTTGAAATGTATCCAGATTCTGATGGCTTAATCTCACTTTATGCTACAACCTTGCTCAGGTCACCATAATATCACTTCTGAATTATTGAAATTTTCTCTTAAATAGTCTTTATGATCCTCACCTTGCTCCCCTACAGCTTAATCTCCAAAGAGTAGCCAGAATGATCCTTATAAACTGCAAATCAATTAATGTCATCTTCTGCTCAAAACTCTCCAGAGTCTACTCATAATAAAAGTTAGGAACTTCTCCATGCTCTATGCAGTCCTTTACCATCTAGCCTATTGTTTCTACCCTCTCCTCATCTTCTGCTGATTTCATTGCTGTTATTTTGCTCCACGATGATAGGTTTATTTCTGTTCTTCACACACATGAGTACTGCTCCAGATTCAGGGCTTTTGCATGTGCTATTCCTCCTGCCTGGAGAGATCTTCCCCAAGATATGTTTATGTCCACTACCTATCCTCCTTCCTCATTTTACACTTCCCTAGAGCACTTAACTATGATCTGACATAAAATGTTTTTTATTTTATATTGAACAGCTTTACTCACATACCATAAAATTCACCCACTTAAAGTATATGCATTAGCGTTTTAATATTTTCTCAGAGTTGTTCCATGATCATCACAATCTAATTTTAGAACATTTTCTGCATCCACAAAGGAAATTCTTTACCCAATAACTATCACTCCCCATTCTCCCCTTCCCAATCCTGGGTAGCCATTAATCTATTTTTGCCTGTATAGATTTGCCTACTCTGAACATTTGGTATAAATAGAATCCTACAATATACAGTTTTTTGGTGACCTGCTTCTTTCACTTAGAATGAACTTTTCAATGTTCATCCATGTTTAGCATGTATAAGTATTTCTTATGTCTGAATAATAGTCCATTATATGGATGAACATTTTTCTTATTTGTTCATCAGGCTATGGTTATTTGAATTGTATTCACTTTTTTTTATTATGAATAATGCTGCTATAACGTTCATAAACATATTTTTGAGTGGATATCATAATATGTATTTTACTTATATATTTGTGTATTACCTGTTTTTTGACATCAATAAGAATGTCAGCTCCATGAGGGCAGATTTTTATCAATTTTATTCACCTTTTAATTTCCACTGATTAGAAAACTGCCTAGCAGGTAGTAGGAGCTCAGTACCATTTATTGTATTTTTATCAAATGAATGAAGAAATGATCGGTAAAGATTCTGCAATAAGTGAGACATAGAATTTAAGGTAATCACAGCTTGTTTGCAGGCAGCTGAAAATGATAGTGGACAACATAGTAGGATCATAAATTTACTCATATTTCTTTCATCTTACATAAGCCAAGAAAATATATTTTATTAATACATGTACTATAACTGTTTATCCCTTTCCTCCTTAACATTTACTGGTTGGGGGAAGTAGACAGAAACAACAAAAGGATTTTACTTCTATCTTTCTCGATACCTCAGTCACTGCTTATGTAAATTAGGTAAATAACCAATCATTCAGTTCTCTTCATGCTACACTTTCTTCTTCTAACTGGAGGAAAGCTCAGAAAGCTAACCCCCAGCACTCCTCTGTCCATCTATGCTCTGATACCCAGTTTGCTTTGATGTGTCTGTCTCCAGGTTGGTGCAAAGATAGCTTCTAGCGCAAACTCCTGCCTAAGCCCCAAACATAGAGTAAGCTGGAACATTCTCTCACCAGTGTCTCAGTACGTAGGATTAATTATCTAGGGAAGTAGAATAAAAATAGTTGAGAACTAATAGTTGATACCTCTTCTGACTTACTTTTAAGAAAAAGGCAATCTGAGGCCAAGAAAATAGAAACATGTTCCTCTAGTCCCAGCTACTCGAGAGGCTGAGACAGAAGGATGGATTGAGCCCAGGACTTTGAGGTTGCAGCAGTGAGCCATGATGACACCACTTGACATCACTGCACTCTAGCTTGGGCAACAGAGTGAGACCCTGTCTCAAAAAAAAAAGAAAAAAGGATAAATAAATAAATAAAAAGAAAAGGCCAATCTTTTTAAAATGTTGTTTGTTAGCTGTTTGGCTTAATACTTAAGAATACTGACTTTGAAGTCAGATATTCCTGAATTTGAAACTCAATTCTGCCACTACTTGATCATGTGCTGTTGGACCTTTATCAGCCTCTATTTCCCCTTTCATAAAACTGACCTTAAAAAGATTTCATAGTAGTCAATTTTTTCTTTCTTCTATAATATTTTAATTCATTTGATTGGTAAAAAGTTGAGACACTTTGAAATTTTTAAAAAGTATTAAGAATAGCCAACATTTTATTGAGTTCCTACCATGCTCCAGAAACTTAAACAATTTAATATTTAATCTGTAGATGATGTTTAATGAGTAATATCCCCACCTTAACACATTTATGCTGCTATAGCAAAATGCCTGAGACTGAATCATTTATAAACAAAAGAATTTTATTCCTCATAGTTATGGAGGCTAGGGAGGCCCGGGTCAAGGTCCTGGTAGGTTCTGTATCTGATGAGGTCCCAATCTCTGCTTCTAAGATGGCACCTTGAGTGCTGTGTTCACACATGGTAGAAAGAATAAAGGGAACAAAGGGTATCTAGCTAATCTCTTCCAGCCCTTTTACAAGGTCTCTAATTCCTCCCATGAGGGTGAAGCCTTCATGGCCTAGTCACCCCCTAAAAGGCCCCACCTCTTAAGACTTTTGCATTGGGGATTAAATTTCGACATAAATTTTGGGGGCAACACAAATATTTAAACCATAGCAATGTAGGGGTGGGAAACCTGTGACCTGAAGGCCACATGTGGCCATTTGAATGAATCCAAATTTTATAGAACAAATCCTTTTATTAAAAGGGATGCAGCAGAGAAAGATGAACCTTTTCTTGCCTCCTTTGGTGCTTAAAAGAACAATGTTGAAATCAGAAAGCCACAGGTTTACCACCCTACAGTTTCTTGTTTGTCAGTTTGTCCCTTCAATGCCTGCACTTGTAATTGGGCAACTTATTGAAATCAGTGGTTTTCATTACAATACGTCATATTAATGACTTCCTGAGTCTGTATCTTCATTCCACATTTCTCAGCACCTCATACCAGCATATCGGGAATTGAATTCATCATCTTTTGCTCAGGCTATGTTTCTTCCACAGTATCTTTTATTCTCAGGAAATAATGTCAAGATGAACATATTTGTCAAAACCAGAAAACGGAAATACGTGTGTCTTCTTCATTCTTGCTGACTACTTCTTTCATATCTAGTTCCTGAACATGCTATAGCTTCTATGTTTATAATAATTCTCATGTTTATCACCATTCATCATACATTAAACTCTTTCTTCTTAAAACCTGAATTACTATAACAGTATAACTAAACGTCCAGCCTCTGATTAGGATTCCCTCCAATCCATTCACAATACTTCCAACGGAATAATCTCTTTAAAAATTATCATCATAGTTGTATTCTGCTTTACATATTTCTGTAATTCTACATAAATTTCAGGTCCAGTTCCACACTTGTCCCTCTCCAGCCTCATCTCAAACCACATTTCCATTTGTGATGTTTACTGTATTAAATGACATAAAGTTTATTGAGGAAGTCACATGGCTTTACGCTACCAGTATTTGATGTAGGCCAATTTGTCTGCCTTATGATGTAGACTTTTTACCAATATTTTAACTTGAAAATTCAGTAAGATAACATTTCTCTAGAAATCCAACCCGGCTCCGAATAAGTCGTATTCAGATCTTCCTCGTATTTCCTCACATAGCATGCTATTTAGTCCTCTATCAGGAACTCATATTTTATTACACTTCACTTTTATCTGATCTTGTTTAACAGACTATAAACCCACTGAGTGCAGATACCACATATTATTTAAGCTAGTATCCTACATGATTAACATGATGACTGCTGTGCAGTAGGTACAAAAAATACAATTGTTCGTAAGATGAAATTAGTGTTGATTCATACAGGCATTGAGAAACAGTCAGATCGTCTGAAGAAAACTGCTTTGGTTACACCATGACTGGATAGCAAGGTAAGGCTGGAAAAGAACTCATCTTCATCTGATTTCTGCTCTAGGAATTACAAAATGGATTTAAGTGCAGCTTATGTAGAAGATGTTAGCAAAACACTATTTTTCCTTGTTGTATATGAACAGTATTTACACACTTTAAAGGAAGGGTTTTTTGTTGTTGTTGTTGTTTGTTTGTTTGACATCTTGGTTTCAGAGATTATGGTGCTTCTTCAAATATTTTGATGACTTGTTAAATCTGAAGAGATTCACAGTAATTTTATTTCAAGAAGCCCCAGACAGTATATGCTAAAACAGAAACTGTTGAATTAATCTAGTGACATGAAGCAGGGGATAAGCTACTCTAGTAATTGTGTGAAATGTAATTATCAAATGGCAGCATTGTTTTTATGGAGTGTAACAGAGTGTTTCTATATTTATAAGATACTCGTACAGACTGTGTATAAATGACAAGCATTCAACATTCATAAAATACCACTAGGAGGTACATAAAGTGAATGTTCTTTCAAACATTTTCCCAATTGACATATGTAATATAAAGGGATATGTGTGTGTGCGCGTGTGTGTATGTAATTACAGATGCCTCCAAGTGTGAACAATTTCATGGTTCTAATTATACTCCCAAACTTTATTTCTTATATCATTGTTTTGTTAAAAGTCCGGTAATTCTATGAGAAAGGAAGTAATATAAATCTTAACATTGACCTCTGAAGTTCAGATTTCAAGCTTCACCACTTAATATCTGAACACAGGCAAGTTATTTGCTTTGCCTTTGTTTTGCTTTCCTTATTTGTAACTTAGGGATGATAATAATTATTATTATCCTATTGATGTTTGTGGATTAAACAAGTTAAAATACATAAATAATTTAAAAGTGTAACCAAGCTGGTTTTTGCAAGTGAATCTATTAACATTAGTTATTATATAGGCTCTCATTACTCTTGACTCAGTATTTACTGTGGCTCACTGTTGTAAGCAAGTGCACAAAGCCAAGTGATTACTTCTGATAAAAATACATATCTGCATTATTGCTACCATTGTGCATAATAATTCCACAAACAAATTAGTTGTGCCCATAATTATGAAGCAAAAACTGCATCAATAGAGCAGGAATAGCACAGATATAGATCTTAAAATTGGGTTTTTTGGATCTAAGCTTTCTTTAGAAGAACATCAGGGACTGCTTTCTGTTTTTCTGTCTTTCTGTCTCTGTCTCTCTCCTCTCCATCTGTTTCCCTCGCTCATATTTTTGTGTCTTGTCCACATATATGTGGGCACGGTAGGTAGAGGGGAGAGCTACATGGAGCTGGAGCATCAGTTCACAGGGAACAGCTCTGTATTTATGTTGTTTAAACTGGTTGTACCTTATATTTATTTTGACCAAGTTCTTCACTTGATTGAAGATAACAGAAAAGCTAAACTTGAAAATCACAGGCAAAAACCAAAAAAATTTTCTAAGTAGGCTTACAAGAAAAAAAACCTCATTTTTTGATCTATGCATTAAAATAAAACTATAGGTAATGTATTTATTGCACGTCAACTAGTTTTCTCAGTCACATATCAGTTGGTTTTAATGACTAATTTTAATGTCCAGAAAAAAAAAAAAAAAGGCTTTCATTAAAGTGCAGCCAAATTCGTCAGTTTATTTCACATGGTCTGCCTCCAGAACA
>RJWJ010022119.1:0-27176 GCA_004363605.1 Indri indri | reverse complement strand
GTGAGCCACCGCGCCCGGCCTCTAGTCCTTCTTATGAGTACTTTTTTACTTTTTAATAATATATTTAAACTTCTGTTATTTTATTTATTAGCCTTAAACAGTGTCTGTTGACCTCTGTATCTGAAAGATGAGGAAATCAAAGCATTTACTCTCCCTATATTCCATTTACCTCCCTTTATTCCTTTCTTTATTTCTTTTTAGTACATATATTAGTATTTCTATATTCATATTTAGATTTTTTACTATCTAAATATAAATAATAAAGTTCTGTTCCATAATCATAAGTCTCATAGTTGTTTTGACTTAGTTCTATATTTAAATGAGTTTATTGCTCTTACTATTATTTCCAAGTTTTCTCTCTTTATCTCTGTGTTGGTGGCCTTTATTGTTATATACTTTTTACAGGAAGGGCTCATGGTTGATATCTTTCCTGAATTTTGGAAGTTTTAAAATGTTTGTTATCTTCATGCTTAAATAAAAACTTGGCATTTGTATGTTGCAGTGGAGAAGTATGAGGTTAACTTCATATTTTTCACTTGTAGGAAAAAGAATAACAACTTTGATTATCTTATACTGTTTGATTAATAGATTGAACAATTTTTCTTATGTTTGTTGGATGTTTGGTGGTAATTATGAATATATAAAAATATATAAGAACATGAATATATAAGTCATGCTAAAGTCAAAGCAGAAGTTAGGGTTAGCATATACTCTATTGAAGGAGTTGGCAAATGATGGCCTGCCAACCATTTTTGTATGGTCTACAAGCTAAGAATGGTTTTAACCAATGAATATTTACAACCAATTTAGTGATAGGTAATATAACATCTCAGTTAAGTGAGATGATATCCCTCCAAAAAATAATTTTATTTGTCTTATAGGCCTGTATTACAAAAAATCGTACACAATTATTATTCTATATTAAATTTAATCTGTAAAACATTTGTGGAAATTTGTTTTTTCTTTGGTTATGTAAGTACTTATGTAATATCCTCAATTTTGCCTGTCAGCCCACAAAGCCTGAAATATTTACTCTTTTGACTTTTTTTGGAAAAAGTTTACTTTTCCTGCTTTACTGCAAATCCAGAATGGGTTTGATTCAGGGATGATTTTGAATACAGTGGGATCTATCTCCCTTATGATCTGTTTCTTCATCTTATCTCAAGATATGGGCAAAGTTGTATCCTTCAGTTCTTGGCTGTAGTGAATAATCTTTCTATGGCCATTCTTGGTATTCTTTAGGTCATGATTGGGACTCTTCTTTTTGTACCCCAAGTCTCATCAATAGGTAGAGTGTCCTACATTGATAATGTAGTTGTCAGCTTCATACACCCACTGTGGAGATTTCTAGCATTTCTACTCCCGTAAGAACTACTCTTGCCGCTGGCCTATTTAATTTTATCTTATTTGATTTGTCTGAAGCATATTTATTTGCCAGTTATAGATTTTTCTACCCTAAGTTGATTCTAGGCTTAAATTCTTCAGTTGCAGTGTACTTCCATACAGTTCATCATCTTTATTTAGAAACTTTCTGTATCTTGTTAGATTTCCCTCAGCAATCAGAAAGAGACTCCTTTTTTCATATTTCAAAACTCACTTCCTATCGTTCTGTTCTATTCTATCTCAGGAATGCTGGTTGTATATGGATGTGGCCTTTTCGTGCTTAGTGAATGGTGAAATCAGTTTGACAGCTTGAGCTACCAGTTCTGTTGACTTTCTTAAGTTCCTTTTGATGATCTTCTGTAAGGAAGTGATCTTAAAACTTATCGTTATCTTTAGTATGTAATTTAATGTAAACTAAATTTGTATGTACATAAACCCATCAATGTAAGAAAGAAAAAAATTGCCTTGGAGAGGAATTTAGACAATGTAGAGATTTCCCTGAGAAGGATAGCTAGCTTAGTGAAGGGTCCAGAAATTATACTATATATAAGAAATACTTTGAAGGTAATTAGGATATTATATTAAGCCACATGAGAAGTTGGGAACTCTATATGCAATTTTGAATACCAATAGTCATAGCTGTCAAACTGTCTTTCATATTAAGGAAAATAATGTGAATATATTTTTACAGCCAGTTACTTCATAGTTTAATTCAGAAAAAGAATATGGAGACATTCATACCCATTAGTTTGACAACTGTAAATCAAGACACAGACAAGGAGGAAAACAATGCAAAACTGAGGTAAAAATAAAATATAATGAGATTTTTTTCTAAAGTAAGATTTCAACAATATGTGTCTAGTGGTAAGCCATCCTGATGGTGAAAAACTGAAAATGTCATTAGGAGGGTTAATTGAGGTTCCGGAGTTTAGAAAACCTTAGTTTCTCAGAGAGTGGTTTCTGACAAGATAGGCAAATTTACACTGGTTGCTGGCTCCTTCCTCCAGACCAACCTTGGAAATGCCAAAAAAAGGAGAGGGAGGTTGGTGGGTATGAGAAATTAACCAACAACTGAAAAATCCCAGGAAGGCAAAAGGTACCATTTATAATAGTAATGAAAAATAAAGTACCTGGAAAAATTACTTTTAAAATGGTGTGATTCTGACCTTTATGAATAAAATTATAAAGTTTCATTGAGAACCCAACAATATTTATATAGAAAAGCAAAGGTCCAAGAACATGTAAGTACTCTTTAAGAAAAAGAAAATGTGGGGTTCTTGACCTACAGCTATAAAAACTTATTATAAAGCTATATTAATTAAGGCAGTGTGATACAGAAACAAAGATAGACAAATAAAGAACCCAGGGAGAGATAATTGTATACATTTTGAGTGATGACAAATGTGGTGTTACAGGTTGGTGAGGAAAGGATGAGGGTGTTCAGTAATGGTGCTGTGACAGTTGTCTATCCTTATTGGGTGGGGTAAGGGAAGAAATTGCATCTGCCTCTTACACCGTACCCCAAAATCAAGGATTTAAGGACTTATGTATGAATTTAAAAACTTGTGAAAGGCAAAACTTTAATACTGTTAGGCAAACATATAAGATAATTTTGTCATCACCTCGAGTAAGGAAAGATTTCTTAAAGAAGGCATGAATGACACAAACCATAAAGGCAAAGATAGATAAATTATATCGAAGTTAAGAACTGCTGCTCATCAAGACATCAAGAAGTGAAAAGATAAGTCCAAACCAGAGATATAAAATGACAAAAGATTGCTAATCAAAATGTGTAAATAACTCCTAAACATTGTTAAGAAAATGGCAAACAATTCAGTACAAAAAAAAAAAAAAAGAACAAAGGATATATTTTAATGGAGAGGAAACTTTTCAAGATATTTATAAACCAAATAGGAGCTCACAAAGTGCTCAAAGGAAAAGGATTTAAGAATACCTAGGAAGCTATCCATAAATAAGTTCAAAGAAGTTGTGATTTATTTGTCCTCAAAAAGAAGAGTTACCATTTGAAGTATTTTATTTGTTTCATTTCTCAAAACAAATAGAAATGAAAACAACATATCAAAACCCATGGGATACAGTGAAAGCAATAGTAAGAGGAAAGTTGATAGCAATAAGTGCCTACATCAAAAAACTAGAAAAGCTTCCAACAGGTAACCTCACGATGCATCTTAAAGAACTAGAAAAACAAGAGCAAACAAAAACTCCAAAATTAGTGGAAAAAAATAATAAAGATCAGAGCAGAAATAAATGAAATTGAAACAAAAAATTAAAAAGATCAATAAAACAAAAAGTTGGATTTTTGAAGAGATAAACAAAATTGATAAACCTTTATCCAGACTAAGAAAAAAGAGAGAAGATCCAAATAAATAAAATCAGAGATGAAAAAGGAGACATTACAAATGATACTACTGAAAGTCAAAGGATCGTTAGAGACTACCATAAGTAACTGTATGCCAATAAATTGGAAAACCTAGAAGAATTGGATAAATTCCTAGACGCATGCAACCTACCAAAATTGAACCAAGAAGAAATCCAAAACCTGAATAAACCAATAGCAAATAAGGAGATAGAAGCAGTAATAAAAACTCTCCCATCAAAGAAAAGGTAGGACCCAATGGCTTCACTGCTGAGTTCTGCCAAGCATTTAAGGAAGAACTTGATTTTCAAAAAAAAATCAAGGAGCAAGGAATACTCCCAAACTCATTCTATAAGGCCTGTATCACCCTGATAGCAAAACCAGACAAATACACAACAAAAAAAGAAAACTTTAGGCCAATATCTCTGGTGAACATAAATGCAAAAATCCTCAACAAAATACTAGCAAACTGAATTCAGCAACACATTAAAAAGATTATTCATCATAATCAACTGGTATTCATCACAGAGATCCAAGGGTGGTTCAATATATGCAAATCAATCAATGTGTTACATCATATCAATACAATGAAGGACAAAAATCATATGGTCATTTCATTTGATGCTGAAAAAGTATTCAGTAAAATTGAACATTCCTTCATAGTAAAAACTCAAAAAAACAGATATAGAAGGAATATACCTCAACACAATAAAAGCCATATGTGACAGACATACAGCTGGTATCATACTGAATGAGCAAAAACTGAAAGCCTTTTCTCTAAGATCTGGAACAAGATAATGATGCCCACTTTCACCACCATTATTCAACATAGAGCTCTAGCTAGAACAATTGGACAAGAGGATGAAATAAAGGGCATCCAAATTAGAAAAGAAGAAGTAAAGTATCCTTGTTTGTAGATGATATGATCTTATTATATCTAGAGAAATCTGAAGACTCCACACAGAATCTATTAGAATTGATAAATTCAGTAAAGTTGCAGGATACAAAATCAACATATAAAAATCAATAGCATTCTTATATGCCTATAATAAACAATCTAGAAAATAAAGTAATTCCATTTACAATAGCTACAAATAAAATAAAATACCTAGGAATAAACTTAACCAAAGACGTGAGAGATCTCTATAACAAAAACTATAAAACATTGGTGAAAAAAATTGAAGAGGACAGAAAAATAATGGAAAGATATTCTGTGCTCATGGATTGGAAAATTAAATATTGTTAAAATGTCCATAACAGCCAAACCAATCTTCAGATTCAATGCAATCCCCATAAAAGTACCAATGACATTCTTTACAGCAGTAAAAAAATAATGCTAAAATTTATATGGAACCACAAAAGACCCAGAATAGCCAAAGCCATCATGACCAAAAAGAACAAAACTGAGGAATCACATTACCTAACTTCAAATTATACTGCAAAATCTCACCCTAGTTAAAATGGCTTTTATTCAAAAGACAGGCATATGAATGTTGGCGAGGATGTGGAGAAAGGGGGACGTTTATACACTATTGGTGGGAATGTAAATCAGTGCAACCAGTATGGAAAACAGTATGGAGGTTCCTCAAAAAAC
This sequence comes from Indri indri, assembly GCA_004363605.1. Taxonomy (NCBI): domain Eukaryota; kingdom Metazoa; phylum Chordata; class Mammalia; order Primates; family Indriidae; genus Indri; species Indri indri. The sequence goes on along the minus strand of RJWJ010022119.1, from coordinate 21,822 downwards.
TAAAAATAGAACTACCATATGACCCCACATTCCACTGCTGGGTATATTAATATTTCCAAAGGAGGGGAATTCAGTATATCGAAAAGATGTCTTCACTCCCATGTTTGTTGCTGCACTATTCACAATAGCCAAGATATAGAATCAGCCTAAGTGTCCATCAGTGGATGAATGGATAAAGAAATTGTGGTACATATATACAATGGAGTATTATATAGCCACAACAAAGAATGAAATCCTGTCATTTGCAACAATATGGATGGAACCGGAAACATTCTGTTAAGTGAAATAAGCCAAGAACAGAAAGACAAATCTTGCATGTTCTTACTCATATGTGGAAGCTAAATATTGAAATGATTGATCTCATGGAGACAGAGAGTAGATAGTTACCAAAGGGTGGGAAGGGCAGTGGGGAGGTGGGGATAAAGTGGGGATGGTTAACGGGTGCAAAAATATAGTTAGATGGTTAGATAGAATTAACAGTATTTGATAGCACTACAAAGTCACTATAATCAACAATAAGTTATGGTATAGTTTAAAATAACTAAAGAGTGGAATTGGAATGTTCCCAACACAAAGAAGTGATAAATGCCTGAGGTAATGGATACCCCAGTTACCCTGATTTGATTAATACACATTGTGTGCCTGTATAAAAACATCACATCTACCCTATACAACTGTTATGTACCCATAACAATTAAAAATAAATTTTAAAAAAAATTTGAAAAAGGAAAGTATTACCTTCTCATTCATGTGATTAAGTATTTTTGTTTACTGTATCAATAGGTGCAGTACTTTTTTCTCTTGAGAATTACATATATAGCTTTACAGAACACTGAAGTTCCTCTGCCTCATAAAAATATGGTCTACTGTATAAGTTAATTGTAGGCAGTGATTGTGGATTCTGTTCTTATGAAAAGGTTTTTTCAGAATTTACAGAGTGAATAGTTGTTTAATGTACTGTGAAAAGATTTTGGTTTTTATCTTTATAGGTTTTTTTTTTTAATAAAGGAGGGCAATATGAGAGTATGAAATTTCAGAAAACTGTGTTCTGATTTCACTCTAACACAAACTTAACTGGGTAACATTTCTTCATCTTCTAAAATAAGATCAAGATTCTTAAGTCCCTTGCAGCTTTAAATGTCAATGATAATTTATTGTATTTATTTTGTTATGCTCCTACCTGTTAGACCTGTTTAGCGTTTAATAACTAGATTCTCCATGTGAATGTTTCAGATCTGCTTTTCAAAGTGCCTATCAAAAATTACTGGAAAGGATAGATATGATATTGTATTATAAAGCACAGAAGAAATATTCAATCTTTAAGTTATAGAGAATGTTAACCATAGCATTTATTAAACCTAAGAAGCTGTTTTACTTATAAATGTGAAATTTTAGGTAATATGCTCACAGCTCAGTATTTTATTGATGTGATTATTTATTCTCTTAGAATTGTTTTCTCTGTCATATTAGACTTTTAAAATATGAAGAGCAAAAATACAAAGATGTCAAGCCATCACGGAACCAACCAGCTAAAACAGCAGAAAAGGAAACAATGGAATGTGAAGCAGTTAGAACATTCTCTGAACCCTTGAAGTCAGAGAAAACCGAAGAAATTCATCAAGATTATTATCCAGGCATGTTGATTTATGTTTTCTTTTATAGAGATGGAAAGAAGTTTTTCATAGCATTAAATTAAGAAAACAAGTATACTACAGTGTACTTTCAAAATATAAGGTTTGGTATTTTACTAATTTTATTAGTCACAGCAATTAGCAATGTCTTTAAATACAAAGCTTTTTAAAGGGAACATAAACTAAATACTGTCAATAATACAAAAATAATAGGAGTATCACTAACACTGAAATGTCAGAATATCTAACATTTCTATAGCAATTTACAGTCACTCTTTCATGAATGTCATTTCTTTCTTTTCTTTTTCTTTCTTCCTCTCCTCTCCTTTCCCCTTCCCTTCCCTTCCCTTCCCTTCCCTTCCCTTCCCTCCCCTCCCCTTCCTTTCCCTTCCCTTCCCTTTCTACCTCAAAGGTAGGTTAAAATTCTAAGTCCCCACAGCCTTCTGCCTATTGCTCTTATCTACTGGTGTCCTGATTACATACTTCCACGTACCTTCATTTTTTTAGTCTTCTTTCCTTCTCCCTTGCCCAAATTCTACCATTTCCAGTATTTTAACTATTTTTAACCACAGCTTCCTTTTTTATGCAGCTCTTTCATATCCTCACTTTCATGTTTCCAGCCCCATTTGTAGTTTTTGTCTCAGGGAGTAACTGTGCCTTGTTTCCTTCGAGGTAAATCCCACCACCCCATTGTGGAGCTCCACTTCTGCCATATCCATAATGGAACTTGGGATCTATCAATTATTTTCTCTCATATCCTTTCTACTGGCTCTTTTCTGTCAGCATGTAAAGATGCTACATGCTTAACCATCTTAAACAAAACAAAATAACCCAGAAACATCTTTAGCCTCTTGTTCCCTTCTCACAGTTAACACTGTATGAGTATGATCAGGCTTCTTCTTGAAAGAGTAGCCTAGACTTCCTACCTCCACTTCCTTACTTCTAATTCACTCCTCAACCTAGATTCTGCCTCCTTCACTCTACTGATAAGACTCTTCCAAGGTCACTGGATGCCTCCTCATGGCTAAATCTTTATGTAAATAAGTAATTTATAAATAAAATAATTTTTATGTTACTGCACTATTCTACAACATTTTATTCTTTGACCACTTATTTTCTTTCTTTGCCCTTGACTTTTGAGGAACACTGTTCATCTGGCTTTCTTTCTACTGTTCTGTTAATATCTGCTCATTTTCAGTCTCTCTAATGGATTGTTATATCTCTGTCTACCCTTTAAATGTTGTTGTTTCTCAGGTATTTTAGAGTCTGCCAAAATTAGTGTTTCTTCTTCTCTCTGGACTAGATACTTTTATTATTTTTAATAATAATATACAGTTATATGCTGCATAATGATGTTTTGGTCAACAATGGACTGAATATACAACAGTTGTTCCATGAGATGATAATACATACTTTTATAGGATGTTTTCTGTGTTTAGATATGTTTAGATACACACAGATATCATGTGTTACAGTTGCATACAGTATTCAGTACATTAACATGCTGTACAGGTCTGTAACCTAGGAGCAATAGGCTATACCATATGGCCTATGTGTGTAGTAGACTATACCATCTAGGTTTGTGTAAGTACAATCTATGATGTTCTCACAACAGTGAAATCGCCTAATGATGGATTTCTCAGAATGTATCCCTGTCATTAAGTGATGCATGATTGTATTTCCTCCTATATTATCTATTATATACATACTGCAAACATTATTTAGGTATATACCTGTAGTTGTCTTTATCTTCTGCCTAAAGATGGGTATGTTTGATTTCCTGAAGAGGCCTGAGCTCCAGATCTTCTGGCCTTCATTGGGCCAGAATGTTTTAATCAGACAGATTAAAACAAAAGAAATACCTGGATCTTACTTAGCTAAGTGTTTATAGGCCTGAAAAAGCTTCCTTTCCAACAGTGAAAAATAGGAGTACTTTGACCCTTCTGTTATTTTTCTCAGGAAAGAGAGGACAGAAATACAAGGCTAGATAGGAATAAAATGGTCAGGCAAAGCAAGGACTTGTTGGTCACGTTAAGGTTTTTTGTCATTATGCTCTGAAGATAGGAGCCATGGAAAGGTTTTAAGCAAGGAGTTAACGTGATCAGATTTCTGTTTTGAGAAGATCACTCTGGCTGTAGGTTGAAGAATAGATTGGAGGGGAACAAGAATTGGTACAGGGAGACCAGTTAGGAGGCTTTAGATATTCTGAAGGTAGCATCATCAGTTATGATAATGGGTTGGTGAATGAGAAGGTGTCAGAGATGATATCTAGGCTTCTGGCTCGTTTAATATAAAGAGTAGTCATGCCAGTCATGAAAATAGGAAGTCCAAAAAAAAGGTTAGGATTTGTGAGGTCTGGAGGGAGAGATCATGAGTTCAATTTTGGACAGGTTGAATTTGGAGTACCTTTGGTACATCCCAGTGGAGGCAGTTGAATATATGTGTAGGAGCTCAGAGAAGTCAGGGCTGAGACTGGGAGCAATTTGGGAGTAATTATGAGTAGAAGTTTAAGCCATGGCTATGAGTAAGATTGCCTGGGGAGAGTGTATAAATATAGTGAGACTAAAACAGGGCCAAGGAGCTATAGAAATGACAAGCCAGAAACAGGAGGATGGCTGTGAAGGACAAATGGGATTGGTCAGAGTTAGGCTGAATAGGATGGCAAGAAAGAATGAGTGTGTGGTGTCACAGAAGTCAAAGGAAGTCATTGTATTAAAAAGGAAGGAGTGTTGCTGGGCGCGGTGGCTCACGCCTGTAATCCTAGCACTCTGGGAGGCCGAGGCGGGTGGATTGCTCACAGTCAGGAGTTCGAGACCAGCCTGAGCAAGAGCAAGACCCCGTCTCTACTAAAAATAGAAAGAAATTATTTGGACAACTAAGAATCTATATAGAAAAAATTAGCCAGGCATGGTGGTGCATGTCTGTAGTCCCAGCTACTCGGGAGGCTGAGGCAGTAGGATTGGTTGAGCCCAGGAGTTTGAGGTTGCTGTGAGCTAGGCTGATGCCACGGCACTGTAGTCCGGGCAACGGAGTGAGACTCTGTCTCAAAACAAAACAAAAAAAAAAAAATGGAAGGAGTGGTCTGAAGTATCAAATAACACTGATAAGTAAAATGAGGACTGGAAAATGTCCATTGAATTTACTGACCTCAAGAATATAGGTCACTTGAGTGCTGTTTGGTGGCATTCCAAAGCCAGATTGGAGTGGATTAAGAAATGGACAGTAAACCAGGAAACAGAAGAGTGACTGTATGCGACTCTTTTGAGAAGTTTAGCAGTAAAGAAAGGCAAGACATAGATTGATAACTGGAGGGAGTTGATTGAGGTCAAAGAATGAATTTTATTTAAGATGGGAGCTGCTTAGATATGCAAAAGAAAAAAAGAACAGTTAACGTGTAGGCATGAAGAGACAGGAACTGAACAAAAGGTAGGAAGGATTGGCCCTGGATGAGAAGAAAACTAGACACCTCCTTTACTAAGTCAGGAGGGCAAGAAGAAAAGATGAGTGCAAATGTGAGTTGCTTGGTTTGGTTGGCAATGGTAAGTTGAAGGAAATCCCATCTGATGCTGTTTATGTTCCTTGGGAAGTAGGCATTGAGATAAGTCGAAGGAGAGAGCCTGGAAGGTAAAGGTTTGGAGGTTTGAGGAGCATGGAGAAAATCTGAAATAGTCATTGAAAAGGGAGAAGAGCAAGTTAACCAGACAAACAATACAATTTCTGGTTTGTGATCACAGTCCATTTGTGGTTAATTAAAATAAATTGGAGTAGTTACTAGTCTACCTCATTGTGGGCCTTTCTCTGATAGCACTGGGATGTTGCAGATGTAGGCACAGAGAACACATAGAGTTGAGTTCATCCAGGACTGGTGTGTTGCCATATAGGTGAGACCAAAAGGAAGTGTGAGTTTAGGGTATTGGCAGGAGTGTTGTGGGAAGATAACATAATCTAAGCTGGATAAAGAGAAAGGTGTAATAAAGTAGAGGGATGATAATTGTAAGAAAGTAATGGAGTAAGGGACTGATGTGGTTAAAGAATGGTATGTTGGGAGACTGAAGCAAGCTGGACGGGTAGAAGACAAGTGATTACAAGTGCTGTGATATAATATTGGATGTGATTGGTTGAAGTAGATTAGAAATGTGAGGACATCTAGAAAATAGGGGAGGGTGGCATGGTCTCAGACGGGTCTTAATTCAGGAACACTGAAGTCATCCACGTGGTAGCAGATTTAATATGGAGAAAATGGGCCCTCTCTGGAGCTGGAGCCCCAGATTAATCGAGTGACCAGGCAATTGCTACATGCCAATGAAGAGTGGAAGAGTATGGTGTAACCAAAAGGCATGAGCTTCAAACGAGTAGGATTTTTATTTTATTTTATTTTTTTAAGGAGGGCAAGTTGTAATGATTTGGAAGCAGTGAAGCAAGGAGGACAACAAGCCCACTTTCCAATCGTGAGGTATTTGGAATACGGGAGTATAAACAACCACTACTGAAGAGGGTTGCATGTCAGTAGTGTCCACAGGGAATAACTAGGTTTCAATTAAGGCAAGGAGGTATGAAAAACTTTTGGAATAGAGATTAAAGATAGAGGAAAGTTTTCACAACTACCTCACACAAACTTTCCACTAAAGCTCACATTTTTTCATTGTGATCTCCTGAACAGTCCTGTTGTTTTCTCATCTTTCTCTCATCCCCAGCCACCCTCCTTCTCGCTACACCACAATCAAAAACCGTACTATATCTTTCAACATTTGATTCCTTGGAACAGGAGAGGTGTGTGGTCTCCTCTGATTATACAGATGGGAAATTATCTCTCTCTCCTCTGAATTAGGACTACTGGCTGAACTAGAATTTACTATTTCATTTGTACTCCTTTTGTTTGTAGTTACTATGTCTTATTCTATACTAGATTGTAATACAATGTCTGTTGAGTGAATGAGGAGAACAAATAAAATTTGTTTGTTTCCTAAAAGCCATATTTTCAAATGAGAAATAGGCCCTTTGTTACTTTTTTGCATTTATATATTTTCTGTGCTCAATTACCAAATTACAGTTAATAAAAAGGGTCTTTTTCTGTATTTATTTCATATGAGGATTCATACTTTAAAGATTTAGTATAATAAAAAAATTGACAACTAACATATGCCTTAGTAAGCATTTACTATGTGCTTTAAATATATTAACTAATTTAATTATCTTACCAACCCTATGAGGTTCTTACTATGGCAATCCTCATTTCAGAGATGAGAAAAGTAAGGCAGACAGGTAACTTACTAACGCACAGACTTGTGAGTGTTCAAGGTTGTATCTAAGCTTGGAACCCAGGTGACTGGACACAGAGCCTGTGCTCTTAACTACCATGTTACACTACCTCAACTTTGTCGCTTGGTATGTGGAATTACTGTGGTATTATTTATACCTCGTGCTAGTTATTCAGTTAACAATGATTTTATTTTCTGATTACCTTAAAGAAAGTGTATCTCAACAACATGTAGTTACTTCAGAACCAGTTTCCTATAAGGAGAAAGGGCAATCAAAAGCAAAAAAGAGTCACAGTCATCATTGTCCAAAAGTTAAGAAAGCCGGGATTGCGTCATACGATAAAACAGGTATGTGGTGTCACTGACCTAGCTTGTTTAGAAAACACTACACTTTTTCAAATTGTTCTGTGGTTTGTGTGCTTATGTTGGACACTGCTTTTAGAAAAAACAGTCTTACTGAATTTTATGTGTTTGATTGTTTAAAGAATTTTTAAAAAATTTTAGCTCTTTTTTGACAATCTAAAATGTCATTAGATTAAAAAATTGACAGCTTCCTAAAAATCACAGCTTTGGAGTATAAATCCTTAGCTATATTCATGGATAAATGAACAGACATGAAACAAAAACAACTCCAAGTTATGTTCTTTTACTATTTAGAAGTTAGATGTAATAAAAGGAGTTAACATTTTAAAAAAATTAAAGAAAATAAAAAATTGACAGAAACTATTCAATGACTATGTTCTTAATTAAGAACAATCTTTGAAGGTATGGTTTTAGAACTATAAATAAGATAAACTGGTAGTAAAACTCAGTGGTATCATTCTATTTAACAATTTTATGTCTTTTATATAGAGTTTAAGTCCTCAAATAAACAGTTCATTTAAACAGATTTTCCTCCACTGACGTTTCTTGTTTGTACTCTTTCTATACTTGAAATTTATATTTGTATTAATATTTCAAGTTTTGTAGGAAAAAGGAAACTTTTCTAATTTCACTGAAATACCATGGTCCAGAGGTAGATTTATTAATATCATAGAGCTATTGAAGCTTAAGCTTTAGGGCCCCTCACTCACATGGGCTTCTTCCTTTTTTAAGAGAAATAGCCTCAAAATTATAAATGCCTTGGGTAGCACAAAACCTGCATAGATGTGGTGGTCTTCACACCCCGTATCACCTCCTCCCCTTCAATGTAGGTGGAACCTGTGACTGCTTCTAACCAATAGAATACGGCAAAGGTGATGGGCTGTCACTGCCGTACTTACGTTATAGAAGACTCCATCTTGCTACCAGACTTGTTCTAGAATCTCTCTCTTCCCTTTGCTGGCTTTGAAGAAGCAAGCTGCTATGACTCCTACAGCCATAGGAAATGAATTCTGCTAACAACCTGAGGGAGCTTGGAAGCGGATCCTTTCCCAGTAGAGCCTCCAAATGAGAATCCAGCTCCAGTCCTGATTGCTGCCTTGATTGCAGCCTTTGAGACTTGATGCAGAGGATCCAGTTAAGCTGTATCAAGACTCCTGATCCACAGAAACTGTGAGATAATAAATATGTGTTGTTTCAAGCCCTAAATTTGTAGTAATTTGTTACCTATCCAGAAAACTAATAGAATAGCTTTTATTGCAATGGCTAAATGTTGCTAAGCATTAAGAATTCTTAGTAGTTTGGCACATTGTTCTTTAGTGTTTTGAAATTGACATCTAATGTAAGAAAGGCCAAAAATTTAGGCTTAATGACTGCCAGATCAATACAATTCTAATTCTTTAAGGATTGTATTTCTTTATTTTCTCCCTTCATTTATCTTCTGTAAATCCATGAATACATAGACTGATAAAGACCTAAGTACATAGGATTTTTTTTGATTCTGAAAAAATGATGAAACATTTCACATATAAAAAGTAGAGAAAATAGGCTGGAAGCAGTGGCTCACACCTATAATCCCAGCACTTTGGGACGCCAAGGTGGGAGGATCACTTGAGCCCAGGAATTCAAGGTTAAAGTGAGCCATAATCGTGCCATTGCACTCCAGACTGGGCAATAGAGTGAGATCCTGTCTCTAAATTTAAAAAAAAACAAACCACATACTCACTAATGTTAACATTTTGTCATTTTTTAAAAAGGAAGTTGTAGTAGGCAGAATTCTAAGATGTCCTCCAGTATTCCTACCTTCTGATTCCTTCCCCTTAAGTGAATGTAGAACATGTGAATATGATGGAATATCATTCCCAGCTTTTATGTTGCGTTATATGGCAAAGGCACTTTTCCAAATGTATTTAAGGCCCCTGACCAGTTGAGTTAGAGTTAATCAAAAGGGAGATTATTCTGGGCAAGCCTGACCTAATCAGATAAGCCCTTTAAGAGGTCAGAAGCAGTAGCAGAGGCCTTCCCACTGCCATGTGGTGGATAGGGCCACGTGGCAAGGATCCAAAAGTGGCCTAAAAGTATCTGAGAACAGTACCTGGCCAACAGTTAGCGGGAAAATGATGGTGACCTCAGTCATACAGCCACAAGGAAATGAATTCTGCCAAAAACCTGAGAGTGCTTAGAGGCAAGTCTTTCCCTAGCCCAGTCTCCAGATAAGGGCATAGTCAGCTGACATCTTGATTTCAGCCCTGGAATACCCTGAACAGAGGACCTAGCTAAAATTTCCCAGACTCCTGACCTATGGAAATAGTGAGATAATAAATTTATGGTATTCTACACCACCAGGTGTATGGTTATTTGTTACTCAACAATGGAACATACATACTGAACTGTAATGTTACAGAACAGCTAAAGCCACTCCGCACCTTTCCCTCTCCCTGTGCTCTTTCCTAGAGGTTACAGTTAGGGTCAGCTAAGAACTATCCTGAAATTCGTGACTATCTGTTCCTGTTATGGTTTTATACTTTTTCCACATTTATATTTATCCATTGTGGTGCTTTTAAAATTTGTCCACAAATTCTTTGACACTCCTTCCTTCAAAATGTGGAGGTAAGAGCCAGACTTAATGACTCATTTCTAGCAAGCAATATGCTGATAGTGATGGTGCTCAATTCTAACAAACAGAATATGGTGAAAGTGACAGTGTGTGACTTCTAAGACTAAGTCGTAAAAGGTATAGCAGCTTTTTCTCTTGCCTTCCTTCTTGGATGACTCTTTCTCAGGTAAGCTAGCTGTCACCTCCTGAGGATGCTTAACTAGCCCTTTGGAGACCTAAGTATACAGAAGCTCACACACAATATTGACCAAAAGAAGCCAGATACAGAAGAATACCTACTGTGATTCCACTTATATAAAGTAAAAAATAGACAAAACTCAGCTCTGATCTTAGAAATCAGTACAGTGATCACCCTCGTGGGAATGAGGTAAAGTGGGAATAGTAACTGGAAGGAGTTTTGAGACTACAAGAGTGCTAAGATTGCTTTTATTCCCTTGATTCATGTGCTGATTGCAGGAGTACGTTAAATTTTGAAAACTCATTAAATTATGTGAGTAGCTTAGTTGCTCTGTATGTATATTTATGCTTCAATAAAAGTTTAATTTATATGCACACGTGTTGCTTTATTGTATCCTTTTGCAAACTGCTGTCCTTTTCAGATTCATTCATGTTGATGCATTCATTTGGAATTAACTTTTATTCTTTCATTTTAGATGGTTTTTTGTCTAATTTGTCCTCTTTTCTCTTTTCACCCCTCTAAAGCCTTATATTATTTGAGATCTCTTTCTTTAAAATTAACACAGCACTTACTAGCGGTATTACTCATTTGACAGTTTTCACATATTATCTTTCATTATGAGGACATATTCACATGATACAATAATATCTTCAGTTATAAACTCCCAATCAGCAGAAATCCTGTTTTAAGCTTTTTAAGGAAAGTATTTATTTTTATCCTTAGGAAGTAGATAGGTAGTTTTACCCTTAGTTCTCAGAATTATTCTTTAAATACTGTCTTCATTATGTCACTCACTCCTGCTGAAAATTCTGTCCTATAGTATTGCTTCTTCAAGGTTATGAGATTATAAAGTGAGGGATCTGCAAGCTTAGCCTCAGTATTCACTGATGAGGTTCTATTATAGCTATAAGAAGATATTGTGTTGTGTTTAAACAGATAAAATAAATTCAGTCTTCATTCTGCTCCCTATTCTTTTTCATGGTTTTCCTCTGCAAGGCTGCCTCTTGAACTTTCTAATTTTTTGCCCTTGCCGTTGATATCTGTTTTCTTAGCTCAATGTGAAGGTGGGATGTGCACCAGTCTCCCCATATTTCTTACATAAAGAATGGCTAACTTGGATCAGACCCATACACTAGAAAAGTGCATCACCCTCCAATGTTAAGTACATAATATATCATTTGTTTTTAGTAAACACTCATGATTCAATTCTGTCATGAATTAATCTTACTCCTTTTTAGGAAAACATATTTTTCCAACTTTTTGGGAGATATGTGTTCCTTAAATTTACTATTTAGGTTGGTGCAAAAGTAATTGTGGTTTTGGACTGTAAATCATTATAACTAGGCTCAAACACATCTTCATTAATCAAAATAGGAACCATTACAATCAACACATTTTTGCCAATGAGAAATAAGTTTGTTTATTCCTGTAGCATAAAAGTGTGTGCTTTAGGATTCAACGAACTCTTGGAAAGCATTTTCTACATCTTGCTGGTTGTGAAAGCGTTTTCCCTGCAAAAAGTTGTTGAGATGCTTGAAGAAGTGGCAGTCGGTTGGCGAGAGGTCAGGTGAATATAGTGGATGAGGCAAAACTTTGTAGCCCAATTCATTCAACTTTTGAAGTGTTGGTTGTGCACCGTGCAGTTGGGCATTGTCATGGAGAAGAATTGGGCCTTTTCCGGTGACCAGTGCTGGCTGCAGGTGTTGCAGTTGTCAGTGCATCTCATTGATTTGCTGAGCATACTTCTCAGTTGTAATGGTTTCACCAGGATTCAGAAAGCTGTTGTGGATCAGACTGGCAGCGGACCACCAAACAGTAACCGTGACCATTTTTTTGGTGCAAGTTTGGCTTTGGGAAGTGCTTTGGAGTTTCTTCTTGGTCCAACAACTGAGTCGATCTACTTTTTGGTGCACATCACAATCTGTTGAAGAAATGGTTCGTTGTTGTTGCATATGATAAGAGAAGATGACACTTCAAAATGACAATTTTTTTTGATTTTCAGTTGGCTCATGAGGCACCCACTTAACGAGCTTTTTCACCTTTCCGATTTGCTTCAAATGCTGAATGAATGGTTGTCACTGAGTTCTTGGGCAACTTCTGGTGTAGTTGTAAGAGGATCAGCCTTGATGATTGCTCTCAATTGGTCGTTGTCCACTTCCCATGGCCAGCCACTGTGCTCCTCATCTTCAAGGCTATCATCTCCTTTGCAAAACTTCTTGACCCACCACTGCACTGTACATTCATTAGCAGTTCCTGGGCCAAATGCATCGTTGATGTTGGGAGTTGTCTCTGCTGCTTTATGACTCATTTTGAACTCGAATAAGAAAATCGCTCGAATTTGCTTTTTGTCTAACATCATTTCCATAGTCTAAAATAAATATAAACAGCAAGTAATAAGTCATTAGCAAAAAAAAAAATAAAGTGAGAAATGCAATTAAAATGATATATAATATAACCACATTTATTTAAGAATGTATTCTAATATCAAACAGCATATTCCAACAATGATAATACTGCAATTACTTTTGCACCAACCTAATACTTATTCCAAAAAAAAGTTCTTTGTTTTATTTGCCCTAAATTGCTTTCATTTTCCAGCAGTCTTTATCAAATCTATTAAATCTGCCAAATCACTCTCAAAAACGGATGTGCTGATTTGTACTTTTACAATATTGCACAAGAGAAATACCCTTGCCGACATTTCATATTTTCCAAGTTTTAATTTTTTGCCATTCTGAGTGAGAAATGCTTTTCCATTGTTGTTTAATTTGCAATTCCCTGATTACTAATGAGGTTGAACACTTTTTCATGTTTATGGGCCATTTGTTTTTTCCTGTAAATTGTTTGCTCATCTTTCTATCAAAGTGTTATTTCTTACTGAATGGTAAGAATTATTTAAATATTTGGCATATTAATCTCCAGCCTCTTATATAGGCTATAAATATCTCTCAATTTGTTAATTACATTTTAACTTTGTTTAAGGTGGCTTTTCTTGTGTATAAGTTGCTAAGTTTGAAGAAGTCAAATTTATCATTGTTTTCTTTTTAACATGCTTTGATTCCTTTTCAGAAAGTTTTTGCTACCCCAGGTTTATAAACATATTCTCCCATATTGACTTCTACTATTTCTATAATTTGTTTTTCCACATTTACATCTATAATTTATGCTTGCAGTAACTGCATGTTTTGGCTAACCACTTTTCTGTTATGATTTATTGAACAGTTAATCATTCCTCTGTTGATTTGAATTATTATCTTTTTCACTTATTAGATTATCTTTTATACATGGTTATATTTCTAGACTCTAATCTGTTCTACTCATCTGTTTTTCCATGTCAACACCACACTATTTTGACTTCTGTAGGTATACACTTTTATATCTGGATCTATAATGTTATTTATCCTCTTGTTGAACATACACAGTTTCTGCCATCCCTTTAATACTAATTTTTATACCTCTCCTCTTCCCTTTTAGGCCCATTGTTAGCTAGCTTTCTTTTGAATTAAGTATTTTTAATTTATTTCCATGTTTAAGCAACTGAAAGACCCCAGACTAGGGTGACAAGGGACGTACCTGGGGCATTAAATTTAAAGAAGAACTCACTCTTAGGGTCATGCAAGTGACTTATCCTAGTCATAACACTGTTTTATTCAAGAGCTGAAGTCTCATTTAATCCTTAGGAAAGAAGTTGTTTTAGTCAGATGGTGTTTGTAATTTCTGGAGGGCCAGAAATATAACTTCTTAGGATTGCTGGTTTTGCCACGAGGCTTTTTACATGCCTCTCCTTCCATGATTTGTTTTAACAAAAAAGAACTTTGAGAGCCAACCTGTACAGCACAGTGAATAAAAGCCAAGAAAAGATTGTATCAAGAAGGAGAGAATCATTAGCTGCCAGCTGAGAGATCAAGAAAGATATGGTCTGAAATGTGTCTGTGGGATGAGTATCCTTAGGAAGAATGTTTCCATCCCACACTGTTAGTCCTGCTTTTTGATCCTACTGCCTCCACTCCAGCTTAGGCATTTGCTAAGAAAAGCCTTATAACTGGCTCCTGTTCCTAGCTTCTTCTCTTGCTTACCATCTGTGTAGTTATGGAATTAGGCCTTTTGTGATCTCTTTCTTAAATGGATAAATACTATTCCCTCTTTTCAGCTTCTGTTAAAACTGAATTTTAAGCTCTATTTTCTCCTCCTGCCATATAGCCTTTATGTAAACTTTAAGTTACCATTTAAATTTTGTCTCTATGTAGAACTATTTGTAATATTATACATTATCCTTAAGTGATGCCCATATTTGCACTTATATTAGACTTTTTTAAATGTCCTTTCTGTACCAGAACCAGAAGATGATGATATAAGACATATTAGTAGTCTAAGAGAAAAGCTTGGTTGGCAAACTGTATTACCGCAGCACATTTTGAAATACGAAAGTTGTGAAATTGAAAGTCAGAAGACTATTCTAAAGGTATTATTCTATTTTATTCAACTTTGACCTTTAAAATTAATATTGAAATTGTATCTTAATTTTTATTTAATCCATTCCAGATATTACATCAAACTCAGACATTACATTAATTTCAAAGTACAATCATTGTTTCTGGGTAAAAGCAAAAGTATTTGACATCATTTCATATTACTTTTTAAGGAATGGAGAATGGATAAGGCATATAAATTTTAAGTCTATAACACATGAAAATATTTTTTTCTGTCCTGTCCCACCCCTTCCTCTAATTGAGTGGGTTCCTAGTAAGGGGTACCATCTGCCTGAAATTGGAATCTATTCTTTCGTTCCTGCTTATCAGGTTTTTTGTGATTTAAAAAGAAATCATAATATATTTTTTAACATCCTGTCCTCTCACTCTCTTACTCCCTGGTACCTGATTTTCAATCTCATCTGCTCTGTATTTCCTTGTGCTTTCCATTTTCTCCTTACCCATTAACCTCTTTCTTAGGAGAAATTTTAGCTTGTCCAAGATCACATGACCAGAGCATAGAAGCTATGATAAGAATGAAAGTCTGTATCCTGACACCTCCGTTATTACAGCTGATCTAAGATTGTACAGGATCATCTCTTCCTACTTTTAGATCAGGAATTCTCCAAGTTCAGTCCCCAGACAAGTGGCATGGGAATCATCTTAGAACTTATTAGAAATATACGTTCTCATCTGCATCCTAGACCCACTGAATCAGAAACTCTGGGGATAGGGCCCAGCAATCTGTATTTTATTAAGCTCTCCAGGTGATTCTGATGCACAATTAAGAACCATTGTTCCCCGCTAGGGATCAGTAAACTTTTTCTGAAAAGGGCCAGATAATAAATATTTTAAATTTTGCAGGCCATATGACCTCTGTTGCAGCTACTCAATGCTGTCATTGTAGTACAAAAGCATTGGTAGACAATACATAAACAAATGGATGTGGTTGTGTTCCAATAAAACTATATTTACAAAAACAGGCACCTGGCCCTGACCATAGTTTGCTGATTCTTGCTCTAGACTATTACTGTGAAGATAAATGGTCTTTTGAACATTGTTCAGAGGCAGCATAATATAAAGGAAAATACATGCATAATGGAATCAGATTGAATTTTGAATCTGTGTACACTCACTGTGTTATCTTGGACAGGTCCCTAACCTCTCTGAGCTTTAGTTTCCTTGGCCTTGAAATGAAGATGGTAGTAGTTCCTTTGGAGAATTGTGAAGATTAAATGAGATAAAACATGTTCCATGGTACCTGGCAGGTAGTAGGCATAATAGTTAAAAAAAAACAACCATAAATGTCCATTGGCTCCTTGGATTCAGACAAGGTATGTTTCCTTTGTATGTGAAGAAAGGATTGAGATACAAAATAACACTTGTTTTTAAATGAAAAAAAATAATTGGAATATATTATTCTTATGCTTATATAATTGAATTTTTAAATCACATATAAAATCCATTTCAAGTATTTGTATCTACATTAAGTTTCCTAGAAACTGCACATTTTGAAACATAATTTAGAACAAAAATGATTCAAGTGGCCATATGACTATAACAAAGCCTATGCATTGTACAAGTCATCACTCAGCTTATTTCCTATCATTTGCAGTTTTAAACTTGTTTATAAAGTTTTCTTAGTATAGATTATATCATAAACCAAAACAAGAAAGTGAAACAGCTAAAACAATTGTGAAGAAACAAGTAATATTCAAGGAAGTCAAAATTTAAAACAACTGTAAAACTGGATCCAAAATTTAAAACTATAGTAATTGGAAACTCTTTACTCAGTAGCTTCTGAGGACATCACTAAATACCAAATGCTTTTTGAAAATAAAATTTAATTATCTAGAAAAGACTAAAACTTCCTTATAATATCAGAATTGTTTTCATCAATAAAAGTTAAAAAGTTTCAAGAAACTTTTAATGCGAGAATTTTTCTTAGTGTGGAATGGCTGATTTCTCAGCCATGCCAAGTAAATGTGGGAGAGGCATTATAGCTTATTGCAATAGCACAGAACATGGGAGTCACACTTGGATTCACATCCCTACTGTGCTACTTCCTACCTTATTGACTTTTCTCAAATTACCTAATTTACCAAAATATTAATTTCTGCATCTGTTTAATGAGATTCAAAAGATCAAACCTTAGTTTAAATTTAAGACATTATACTTTTATAGTTATAAAGATACTGTATTTGAAACACTTATTACTCATTAAATATTTATTTCTTATTTAGCAAATATTAGCTATTGTTATTATAATACTAAACCACCATTGTTATCAAAATAAATGATAAGTTTGATATGCCCAGAAGATTTCTGGTGTTGGCAGACAAATTTACTGGAAGGTGGCATATGTGTAAAAGGTATGTTGTCAAGTTCTTCGGGTTACGTTACTAGTAAGCATTGGTAAGCGTATAGGTAAATTTTTCTGAATGTTTTATCACCACATCATGTTATGTATTTAAATATATAAAATCTTTCATAAGATTGATGTTGCTGAATTTTGATTAAGTATTAATACAATTTGATATTAGCTTTCCTCAGTGATAGTATTCTCATTCTTATTTTTAATTTGTATTAAAATTGTTTTAATTTACTAGGTAATTTGTTTAGCCATTTTATTAGCTAATTTAGTCAAATTAATTAAATGTTTTTCAATCTCAGCAATCTCTGAAAGATGATGGAGAATTTGTATATTGCCTTCCTCGGAATGATCCTAAAGCCCTTTGCAATCCATATGATCTTCACGTAGTCTCTGCCCATACAGCTAGACATTGCAAAGAATATTGGATTATTACTGCTTCATTTATCTCAAAGGTAATATTTAATGGATGTTTTCAGCTTTCAGAATTATCATAGCAAAATATTATCCAATTTAGATTTTAATTGCATAAATTTACCTGTGTTTCAGAGATACCTGGTCATTTGAGGAACAGTTTAGGTATAAGAATCTCCTTGAAAGAAAGTTATTTAATAGTGACATTTTTTTCTTCTTTGTAGAGATTTAGGTTTGAAGATTCAATTTCAAGAAATATTTTCACCTCTCAATAACTTATATTTGGTGTAATTTTTTTTAAAGGAAGAACTAGAGAATGGGCAGTTGCTGGCATAATAGGAATTATAATAATAAAGAAAAGAGTGCTCTTTATTAGCACATTTGTCAGAAACTTCACTGTCAGATGTAGAAATCCTCCTATGATGCTCTTATATACTTATCACAAATTGAAATTATACTATTATTTGTTTTCATCATTTGTTTTATGTCTGTCTGCCTTTCTCTGCTCTCCCAGCTAAATAAACTCTAACTAAAATAAACTCTTAAGTATGCCTGCGCAGGAACTCATCTGTATGAAGTATATCTGTATGTAATATGGAAATGTTTCTAATACACAATATCAAATGAGAAAGGAGGAACAACTTCTATATAAATGAAATATACACATAGATACAGATGTGCTGATATAGACATACTTTCATCTCTGGAAGAAATTTTTTAAAAAATGTTAACATTTGGGTGGGGGAGAGGGGCTCTTGGAAAGAGAGAGAATTCCTTGATTAAGGACATACTGTTTTTTAATGTCAAAATGGGGTATCTGTGTAGTGGGATTATAAACCACCTTGGACTACTGCATCTCTGTAGCTAAAATTAATTTCATAAATGTTACTTTTATAGAAAATGTGAAAATTATGGGATAAAATTTGAACAGCTGTTTTTGTGAAAAGTATCTTAGGGTGAGGAGGAAGTTTTTCTTCTCTCTGTTGGAGCACAGGAAATAGCATTAGCAAATGGCAAGTATAGACGCAGCATGTTTAAGGGGAACAAATTTGGGTGTAGGCAAAGTGGCTGAGGGTTCAGATACAGAAAAAGCTTAATTATGAAGGCAAGAAGTTATGAGTACATATTTTTAAAAGAAATAAAATCATGTTTTTTGTGCTTTATATTTATAGGTTATTAAAATAGGTGGTGGTATAGAGGAAGTAGAACTTGTACCTGTCTCAGAATGGCTATCAGAAAGAAGACATTACTATTTATTATGGCAATTTAAGATATTTTCCAGTTTCCGGTGAGATGAAAGAAAATGAAACCAATTCTTTCTAGTTTGATCCTGTTGAAAGAGCAATTGCCTGGGTGACATCGTGGTTCTACTGCAGTAATGCCATGTTTATGGGAAATTATAGGGGAAATGCGGTGTTCCATAAAAATTTTTTAGATAAAGGAAGCTTATTCATTTAAATATTAAAACTCTTAATTTTAATCTTTTTGGATAAATATTGTAAAACTATTTTATAGTCAAATTGACCCTTGAACAACATGGGGGTTAGGGATGCCAACCATTCATGCAGTGGAGAATCTGAATATAACTTTTTGACTCCCCAGAAACTTAACTGCTAATAACCTACTGTTGACTGGAAGCCTTACCAATCACGTAAATAGTCAACACATATTTTTATGTTATATATATGTGATATTGCTGTATTCTTACAGTAAAGTAAGCTAGAGAAAAGAAAATGTTAAGAAAATGATAAGGAAGAGAAAATATATTTACTACTCATTAAGTGGAGGTGGATCATCATAAAGGTTTTCATCCTTCTCATGCTCATGTTGAGTAGGCTGAGGAGAAGGAGGATGAGGAGGAGTTGGTCTTGTCCCTGAACCAAACTAGGTTCATTTGCCCATGTGCAATGGAAAGCACACCACCAAAGCACTGGGTTTTTGCAGTGAGAAAGTTTTATTGCCAGGCAGTGAAACAGGGAGATGGGAGTCAGGCTCCAGTCTGTCTCCCCATACTGGCCTTGCAGCCTGAGATTGAGGGGAGAGATTTTGAGAGTGGAGTTTCAGGGCTGGAGAGTGATTGGCTGTAAGGAAAGGGGGTTTGGAAAGTCCCTTGGGCATGCGCTGTTGCTCCTGTGTGCTTCTTCACAGGTCTTGTGCTCAGAAAGTGTTGGTGTTGGCACAATCTGGGGGTGGAGTTTTTAGCCTCTGATGTCAAAAGGTCACTTATCAGGCAAGCAAGTCTATTTTGCCTAGACTCCAGTCAGCCATGTGGATTCCAACGAGTCTCAGCCTGTCAGTCAATTTTGTTGCAAAGGGGTTTGTAGCAAACTGTTTTCTTTTCCACTGTGGAGCTCAAGAAATTTTGCTGGTTACCAGATGATTTTACCCTGTTGGGCACAGTTTCAGTCTTGTTCTCTCAGGGGTGGCAGAGGTGGGAGAAAATTCGCATGTAAGTGAATTTGTACAATTCAAAGCCGTGTTGTTTAAGGGTCAACTGTATTGATCTTACTTTACCTTTTTTCCATGCATTCATTTATTCATCAAATGAACATTTATTGAGAGTCTGCTAAGAATCAGGCATTATTCTAGATGCTGGGGATACTGTATTGAACAAGCCAAACAATTATCTTGCTCTTAAATGATTTGTTATAGTGGATGAGAGATAATAAACAAATATGTAAATGTGTAAATATCAGGTAGAGATTATATGTTATAAAGGAAAATAAAACAGAGTAAGGGAGCTAGGGGCAACCTTAGATAAGATGGCCAGAGATGTGGTGTTGAAGCACAGACCTAAATGATCAAAAGGAGACAGCCATTGTGGGGCTTTGAGAGAGAATAGCTCCAGACAAAGGATATAGCAAGTTCAAAAGTTGGTAGGCAGGAACAAGTTGTGTATTTGACAGTAGAAATGGTGTGCCTGGAGTGTTGAAGAGTTTGTAGGAAATGAAACAGGTTCTGTTATTGTCAGGAACCCAAGTCACATGCAGTGCAGGTGATTGCGTAACAGTTCTGAGATGTTTCTCGTCAAAGATATGTGATAGTTGCATCCCTATAATTTAGGAACTAGAAGTGAGGTTGGTAGATGTTTGATTCTGGATTATCAGCTTAAGATATTATCCAAAGTACTATTTTTTATATCTATTTATTTGAAACTCTGTCAATGTCAGACTTTCCAGTGTTACCCTTGCTTTGTGGTAAATCCTTAGAGTCTGTTCTTTTCTAAATAATTTTCATTTATTAAACTTTTGAAATACAGTTGGAACTGGGACAGAATCATCTTTTTATATGACATTTGGCATCCATTAAGTCCACACGTTACTGGCCATGGGTTCTTGGGCTCCCATGCAATAGAAATTGACACAGGGCCAAGAATTTCCTCAGACAAAGCTTTATTGGGGCTTATGCTTGAGCACAAGGGAGACAGCGCAGGAGGTAGAGTTCTCCAGCTGGCTCCCCAAGGGCGTTCCGGGAGAGTTTTAAAGAAGCTTACATAGGAAAAGGGCTCTCTCTAAGCATGTAGACGTGGAGATTTCCTCACGCTTGCGCAGTTTTGGTACATGCCTCTTCATATGTCACGTGTCTTACTAGCATGTTAAATCTCCACCCTGAACATAGTTTTTAGCATTAAAATGAGATTATAATGAGGAAAAAGTCAGGGTAAAGTAAGTTCTGCGGTTGGGGGTGTCTGTTCTGGCTTGAGGCAGATAGATCCAGGTGGGCTGGTTTCTTTAGCAATTGGGTTCCCTATCAGCTTGCATCAGCATCTTGCTTTAGTGGTCCTGGAAAACGTTATACAAGAGACAGATGGTTTAGCTCTGTCCTTATATGGATCTGAGTTGAATTCTGGCAATTGGAAAACTATTTGTCTAAGCCCTCTGCAAATAACTCAGTCAGGTTATATTGAATTCTGGGGTCAGGGGTCAGGGGTGAGGGGCCTGAGTCCAATCCCTGTTCTGTCTCACACAGTCAAGATGATTCATTTTCTTTATTCATGTTAAGAAAAATATAAATTAAATTTTAGTCAAACTTGTAGATTTACCTGATTTTTAAATTTTACGTTTAATGTATTTCATCAGGTTTTTATCACTAATATTGAAAAAGTAACATTTCAAGTAGAAAAATAAGATAAAGATGAAGTGTTAACTTAAGCTGGCAATGCCATGTATATAATGCAGGGATGACTGGACCATCAGCATTATCTTTTTACCTCATGAAACTTTCTGGTGTGTTAGTTTCTGTGGCCTGGTGCAGATACTCATTACACTGTCCTTAGGTTCCCCTGTGATTCATGTGGGATCTTCTAGAACCCTGAGATACCATGACTCTATGGATCTGGATTAAAGTGAAATAGAAACTTATTTGGGATGCCTCTTTGGAGCCTGATTCAAGTTACCAGATTCATTTGAGGCATTTCTAAGTTCCAAGACCTCAGGTGTGATTGTCTGAAGGACATCATGGGATTCTTCTTGAACTGCTTGGATGGTTCCAGGCCTCTCAGTCTCACTTGATTCAAAATCAGCC
>RJWJ010022118.1:0-27145 GCA_004363605.1 Indri indri | reverse complement strand
CTATTTTAATTATGGTTACTCTAATAAGGTTTTATAGGTGTCAGTATAAATCCTCACTCGATTTTGTTCTTTTTTAAATATTTTCTTTGCTATACTTGGCCTTATAAATTTCCATAAACTTTTTGAAATTGGCTTGTCAGTTTCTACCACAACCACTGAAAAGGCAACATCTTCAGATTTTAATTGTGATTATGTTGAATCTGTAGATAAATTTGAGAAGAAAGAAGACCCTTACAATATTGAGTTTACCAATCCATGGATACTCAATATTCTTTTACTTTTTTAGGTCTTTGATTTTTCTGAGTGTTTTGTAGTTTTATGTGTAAAGATCTTGCATCAGATTTAATCTTACATATCTGATATTTTAAAAATAATTTTCAAAGATATAATTTGTTCAATTCCATGTTTTAATTTATTGATAGTGGTTAGAAATGCAAATGACTTTTATATTGACCTTGTATCTAGTGACTTTGCTGAATTTATTCACTGTTCCAATTGTTCGTTTGTAGTTCATTTCGGATTTTCTACATCCATAATCATGGCTTCTGTGAATAATAAGGAATTTACTTTCTTCTTTCTTTATCTTTTATTTGTTTCTTATCTTATTGGACTGGCTTGTTTTCCAGTTCAATGTTGAATAAAATGTGGTGATAGCAGAATATCTTTATCTTATATCTACAAGAAAGAAATTTTTGATAATTCACCATTAAATATAATTTTTGCTATAAAAATTTTTTGTAGATTATTAGGTTTAAAACATTCTCATATATTTTCAGTTTGCTAACAGTATCGTCATGAAAAGATTTTAAATTTTATCAAGTGCTTTTGTTGCATCTATTGATATAATCTTTTGTTTTCGTTGCCTTCATTTTGCTAATTTGTTGAATTACTTCAATAGATCGTCTAATGCTAAGTCAAACATGCATTCTTGAAGTAACTCAACTTGGTAATGACATGCCATTCTTTTCATATATTGTTAAATTACATCTGTTCATATTTTGTTTGGAATTTTGCAACTGGTCTGTAATTATTTTTCTTATTATGCCCTTTTCAACCTTTGCTTTCAATGCAATGCTGATCTCATAAAACAATTCATGAAGTATCTCTTTTTCTCTCCTCTGAGTTTGTGTAAGATAGTTGTTACATCATAAATGATAGAATTGGTTTCATTCACTGGTAAGGCAATCTGGGTGTGTAGTTTTCTTGGTGAGAAGGGTTTAGTTATGGATTAAATTTCTTTAAAAACATAAGAGCATTGAGATTTCTTATTTTAGTTTTGTTAAATTGTTCTGTAAAAAAATTTCCATTTTATCTAAAGTTTAGTTTTGTTGGCATCAAGTTTTTATAATAGCTTATTTTCAACTTTTTATTATCTGTACAATATGTGATTATTTCCTCCTTTTCATTCCTAAAATTGGTTTTTGTTTATTTTCTTTTTTTCTTGGTCAATCTTGCTACAGAGTAGACATTTTATTTGTATTTATAAGGAATCAACTTTTTTGACCTCCTTTGTTGTATGTCTGTTTTTATTTCATAAACTCTACTTATAATGTCATTACTTACTTTTTTCCATATTTTGGGAATATCTTGTTTTCTTTTTGTTAGCTTTTTGAGATGAATGCTTATAGTCATTAGTATTCAGCTTTTTTGTTTTCTAATTTATAGACATATTGAAACATTTCTCTTTAGCTGCTCCCCACGTTTTGATAAGTAGCATTTTAATAAAATTCATTCAAAATATATTCTAATTTTTGTTTTGAAATAACCCATGGGTTACTTACAAGTATATGGCTTAACTTCAAAGCATCTGTGGATTTTCTAGTCAAATACTAGCTTAAGATCTCTGTGGTCAGCAAATTCTCAGAATTATCATGAGACTTGCCTTATGCACAATAATTGATCATTTTTGGTAAATGTTTCATGTGTATTTGAATATAATATATTTTCTGCATTTGTTAATTCTGTACTTTAAATATGTAAATTAGGACATTTTTTAATCCTGGTGTCTAAATTTTCTATCCCTTACTGATTTTTTTGGTCTGTTTTTCTCCTAGTTAGTAACATAGGTATGATAAAATCCCTGGCTATAATTATAGGTTTTCCTATTTCTCCTATAATTCTGCCAGCTTTTGCTGTGGATATTTTGGATCCATGTTATCGATTGCATACAAATTATGGAATAGTGTGTTTCTATTGAATTAATAATTTTATTATTGTAAAAAAGTCTCTTTTATCACCACTACTAACTTCTTGCCTTCAAGTCCAAGTTGTATGCTATTAGTATAGCTTCCCTGGCTTTCTCTTGGTTACAGCTATTACTGTATCTTTGTTTCATCATTTCACTTTCTTACTTTACTTTCTTTACTTTACTTTCTTACTCTGTGTTTCTAATTTTCATTCCAGTATTACAACCTTTCATTTTAACTGGACGTTTAGTTTATACACACAACGAAAATATTGACTAATTTGGTTTTAATATACCATATTATTTTTTGTTCTTTGCTCCATATCTTCTTTTTCTATATCTTTCTTATCTTCTATTTGTTGGATCAAACCTGTTTTACTATGTGTTTCCCTATTGAGCTTGTTAGTCACACTGTCTTTTACTATTCTTTTAATGGTTTCCTTAGAGATAGCAATAAATATCCTTGACTTGGTACATTCTACCTTAAATTAGTACATTTTCCATTGTGTAGATAAAGAACTTAGAACAATAACTCTTTTACCTCATTCCCAACTTTTACACTATTTTTGGCATGCATTGCAGTTACACATATTATTAAACTACACAAGACATATTATCAGTGAGCCAATTATCAAGTTATTGTTTCTTAGCCCCAAATCCACTACTCTTTGCCTCCCTTCTCATAATGCACCCTCTGACGGTTTCTCCTTGCCATCTGGAGCAATGTTAGACTTTATCGATAGAGGGCACTATAGTGACAATGGACGACCATAAGAGCAAAGAGACACTTTCCTTCTGGGTAGAGTCCTCCATGTTTTTAGTTAACGTGAGTGCCCTGTAAACCTCACAGACCAGTTTCAACCACACCTTTAAGCCTTGCTTTCCTTGCCCAGAGGCCATGTCTAAAAAGCTCTAGTTGGGCTTTTTTGGTAGCCCTGGCTGAGCCCATTTCTCCCCACCCAGGGGCGGCTTCCAAGAGGGTCCGGTGTGTTACTTGCACAGCTGCTCTGGCCACACCCTCAGGCAACCAACAGCCCCCCTTTTAGAGAGCTCTTTCCATATATCGGCTCCAGCCTGCCCACACTTCCCAGCAATGGCAGAGCATTTCCAAAGACCAGTTCTGGCCTGTTCCTTCTGCCATCTTTCTTCACAGCTGTGAGGCAGCATATTTCTGTAGTAACCATACTCCTTTAAAAAGTCTTTCCAGGGCAGAAACTGTCTCTTGAGTCCTTGGTTCCGTTATTGTCCATTCTTTCTCAGACCAGAAATATCAGATATTTTATGTTTCTGTGCACATGCTACTTCCTAATGGACCTCCTTAGCAGAGGTCCCCAACCTTTTTAGCACTAGGGACTAGTTTCATGGAAGACAATTTTTCCATGCATGGGGGGTGTGTAGGGCAGGAAGTGGAGCTCAGGTGCTGATGTGAGCAATGGGGAGAGGCTGTAAATGCCCCCTGCTCAGCTCCTTCCACCTGCTCCAGCTTCCTAAGTGTATGGAAGACAATTTTTCCACGTGGGGTGGGGGGAACCTCTAAGGCCCTGTCCCTAACAGGCCACGGACCTGTACCGGTCTGCAGCTTGAGTCTTCTTTCACCCCTTTTAGTAGTCAGGCATCTTTAACTAGTGAACAATTCTTTACATTAAATTTTCTCTTTCTAGTAACTGGCTTGGTTTCTGTCTCCTGACTAGATCCTGACATATACTCAAAATTCAAGTAGTGTTTTCCATTATTTACCATTTCTGATGCTTTTTTCTTTTTTTTTGCCTTTCTGCATTTCTGTGATTCCATTTGAGATCATTTTCTTTAATATTTTTTGAAGTACATGTCTGTTGGCAATAAATTATCTCAATCATTCTCTAAAAATGACTTTATTTTACATTACTTGCTAATAAATAATTTTGCTCTGTGTAGAATCTGAGGTTGGCAGTTACTTCTTTTTAGCGTTATAACAACGCGATTTCTTGTCTTTGGTTTTATCATTTCTGTTGATGAGTCAGCTGTCAGTCCCATTGATATTCCCTTGAAAGTAATGTCTTTTTTCTGTTTTCTATTAAGGTTTTCAATTTTCTTTCTATTTTTAAGCAGATTTTACTATTATGTCACTAGGAGTGGTCTTCATCACACTCTTAGTTCATAGAAACTCTTGCATCACATTGAGTTGATGTCATTCATCAGTTTCAGAAAATTGTCAACCACTTTTTTTCAAAGACTACTTCTTCCCCACCCCCTTTGTGATTTCCTTCTGTGACTCCAACTATATTTATATGAAATCTTTTCATTATTCTCCTTTCATTTTCATCTTTATTTTCTCTCTGTGCACCAATTTGCAAACTTTTTGTTGACCTATCTTCTAATTTACTATTCTTCTCTGTAGTCTAATTTGTTGTTATAACACATCTATCAAGTTTTTATTTCCATTAATAAATTTCTCACATACATTATTTTCATAGGATTCTTTTTTTTTTACATTGAGCAATTTTCTCTCTTCACATTTTCCTCTATTTCCATGAATATATTAATAACATGTTATGATCTGTCCCATAGCTCCAATATCTGGACCACACATGGGTCTATTTCTATTGCAAACTTTCTTGGCCATTTGGTCCTGCTTCCTGTCTGTTAATTCTTGATTAAACATTAGAAATGTTATAAATTAACAGTAATACCTACCTTGTTTTGTTTTTTTGTTTGTTTTAATTTTTTAGTTTTTGCATTACCTTCAAAATAAAGTCCAGATTCTGTATCTCAAAAAAAAAAAAAAAGTAAACTTTGCTCTGATATGTGTTTTTCTGTATGTGTATCTCATTATAGGGTATAATCCTAGAATTACAGTTTATAATTAAAGTCACAATTATAAATTTCTACATATTCATTACTGGCTTTTTCACTTTATTCTGAGATCTTCTAATACCTTTCTGTGTAAGAATGCATAGGATGTATTTTGGGAAAGACTATAAAAAAAGGAATCTTAAACAAATACCATCTTTATTAAGGGGGTAGGTTGTATTTGGAAAAGATTCACTTTCATCCTGAGGCATTCATGACATAAATACAGAACAGATAATTTATTTTTAAAATCTAACAATCGCTATTAAAATGAAGAATCTACCAGGCATTTAAAATTCTTATAGACCCTGTTAAGTCAGTAACTCGTAGGTTACAGTTAGATATTTAAAGTCTGAATACATGTCATCATCATTTAATGTTTTAAAGCCAGAGAATTACATATTGAAAAAAATATTTGTGAAGAAAAAATTTTTTAAACAGCTGTATAGTTACATGACTGTGGGAAAAGACAGACAAACTGAGAGAGATAGAGAGAGAGACAGAGAGACAGAGAAGAAAAGGATATATAACCCAAGGTAATATATCCAAGGAATTGCATATTCCACAATTGTGGAAGAGTTATATTTATATCAGTCATATCTAAATATAACAGAATGAGTCAGTATGCTGAGACACGGTATTAAAATAGAAGTGCCTGGGCCTGAATGTTAGCAAGCAACAGAGGCAGACTTCAAATATCACACAGGGGTGAGGAACCTGCAGCCTTGGGGCCACATGGGGCCTTCTGGATCCTTGAGTGCAGCCTTTTGATTGAATCTAAATTTTACATAACAAATCTTTTTAATAAAGGGATTTGTTCTGTGAAGTTTGGATTCAATTTGTCGGAAGGACTGCATTTGGAGATCTGGAGAGCCACATGCGGCCTCGAGGCCACAGGTTCCCCATATGCACCTCCTGTGGGTATAAATAAATAGCACTTTTCATATGCAGTACAGTCTACCTAGGCTAATTCACCCTGGGAATACTGCTATATATAATACTTTTGACCCACTCTCTCCTATTGCCCAACGATCTAATACTCACATTTTCCTAATAACCTATAAAGGTGAACCTGCCTCAAATGTTTCAGTTTTCAAACACTGGATATTGATACATATGGCTTTAGGGATAGTAGACCAGGATATTTAGGGGTCTCCATGCTTTTAGTAACAATGCCATTAACTATGCAATGATATGATATATAAATAAAATTAATGTTCTGTCTCTTTGTATGGCTCACAAAATAGCTAAACAGCTTTTTTTAAACAAAATCTGAGGTGTGTCAATGACAGTGTGAATTAACAAGATTGGGTATTAGGGTGTTGATTGCTAACTCTAGGACCTATAAACTAATAAACTTTGAGAGAAACAAAGAGTGAATGATTACATAGTAGGCGTCTAATACGGCTTGTTAAACAAATCTTTGATGTTGCTTATCAAAATTCAATACAAAGCATTCAGCATCATGAACTGAAGTTCCTAGATTTCAAGAGATATTTCAGTTGTAAGAATTATCACACTACAATTAAAGACTTGTTTGAATTTTTTTGAATAGAAATTATTTTGTAACTTTAGAAAAACACAGGAAAATTATAAACCCCAAACGCTTCATTTTACATACTTCTATTCAAATCTTCGAAAGTTGTTTTCTATTTACCAAGGAACATAATATATTTTTTCTGTATTTAGTCAGCAATCATGCTTTGCTTGGATTTAAAATCTGTATATTTTTTATTACAAGGACATTGCAATGTTTCTGGAAAAGAAATCTTGATGATGCTCTCCGTGGATATTCCCACTTGGAATTTCTCGGAAAAAGTTTGCCTTGTTTGTTTCATTTCATCCAGACCTATTCTGTGCAAGCAACTCTACTAACAACAAGGGATACAAAGATGAGCAGCAATAGAAATTTCCTGCCATTAAGAGATAACACACAAACTTTCAGGAGGATGCACCATGTTAGTTTAAATACGGATTTCAGTCTGGTTCTCTAATTTATCTTTCATCTTCCTAAGGAAAAGCATTTTTAGATTTTTGATCAGATCATGGGTCTAAAACACAATAATGAATTAAAGTGAATGTAAATGCAAGCTATTTTTTCATATTTTTCATAATTACAGGATTTTTGTCTAAGTGAAATCATAAAAAAACCTTTTCACAAAAATAATAAAATATGGTCCTCAGGCAAAATAAGTTATAAACCATCTCCAAAATGTTTTTTCAAAGCATTGGTTGTATAAGATTTTCTCTATAAAAAGTTCTGGTAAAAATAATTTTGTGAAACAATGTTTGGTATATTGCTATGTGAAGAATCCCAATATATGTAGCACAACAAAATTTTGAGACACCTGATTTATAAATTCTGTTTAAGTTTGTTTAGCTTAGCTTTTCCCAAATTTACATAGCCATATATCCTCCCTTGTAAAATACACAAAATATAATACATTATAGAAAATGGTGGATTAAGTAGAGTTCACACAGAGAATAAAACAGTATTAAAATTTTAATTCTCAAACCTAGGTGATTTCCACTAACCACACTCTCCTGGCCAAGTAAGGAAGAAAGTAAAATTAATGTTCTCACAAGGAGATTGAGTCCATGGCATGAGTCTTGTAAGGAAAGAGACCAAAAGGTAGAATATTTACTGATCAGAATGCAAAAAGAAGCTATATAAGAGAAAACATCAAAAGTTTTTAGAAAACCGTATGTAGTGGTTAACAACAAGGGCTCTGGACCCAGACTGTATATGTTCCAATCAACTTCAGCTGTGTTCATGGTGTGACCTTGAAAAATTTGCTAATTTTTCACATATAGACAATAAAATGGAAATAGTAATAGATGTTACCACAATCATGTATTATTATAACTAAATTAGTTAATATTATTAAAGCACTTAGGACAGCATATAGTACATAAGTAATAGCACTTACATTTATAAATAAATAATCCTTGTAGTTCTTTGTCTTTATCCAGTCTCTTAGTTGTTGAATTGTCTTCTTCTAATTGAGAAAGTCTATTTTTCTTACAAGTTCAACCTTACTGGGCTGAAACATTAAATATCACATCTAGGAAATTTACAAAATGAATTTATGGAGTGAATAGAGTGAATGGAAAAGAGGAAATGTTTCTTTATATATGCAAGCCAAGTCTTAAGTCCATGTTCATATCCAATCTCTTGGGGCATGTTCACTAGAGAAAACCAACTAACCCCATGTAATGAGAACAACAGATTATTTTCTATATGGGTCCCTGTTGCCTCCAAATGCTTGCTTGTGGACCTTGGTTATACAATGTTAATAATAACAGTATATTCACTAGGTACTTCCCATATGCCCTGTGCTTTTCTTAGGGATTTGTACATTATTTTTTAATAAATCCCTTCAACAATCTTATGAGTTAGATATTGTTATTAGCTCCACTTTATGGATGAGAAAATGATGTAAAATGTCTTCTTACTACTAAACAAATTTAACTTCACAATCTTTAAAAATGTTGCAAATATTTTTAGTTTTTTCAACATAAAAAATAGTTTTGTTTTGTTTTGTGAGACAGGGTTTGCCTGTTGCCCAGGCTAGAGTGCAGTAATGTCATCATAGCTCACTGCAACCTCAAACTCCTGGGCTCAAGCAATCGTCCTGCCTCAGTCTCCTGAGTAGCTGGGACTACAGGCACACACCATGACGCCCAGCTAATTTTTTTTTTTTTTTTAGAGACAGGGTCTTGCTATGTTGCTCAGGGTGGTCTTGAACTCCTGGCCTCAAGCAATCCTCCTGCCTCAGCCTTCCAAAGTGCGATGATTGCAGATGTGAGCCACCATGCCTGGCCAGAAAAAAATAGCTTTTAAACAAGCATCTTTCTTGAAGATGGGATTACTGGGGAGACAAATCATAGTTTACAGGTGGATATTCACAATGTGTCAGTTACACAGCAAGAGCAATATCGCTTGACACACATCCAAACCTATGAGGTTACTATTATTGCTCCATGTTACAGTGAAGCAAATTGAAGTTCAGTGAGGTTAATTGATTTTGCCCATTTTCACAAGGAAAATGATTCATTTATATCTTTAAAAATTGGCTAAAAAAATCTGAACATAAAATACACACACTTTTATCACTGAGGCTAGAGAAAGAACTGTTAACAACATAAGCAGATATGTAAGAGATTATCAAAGGAAGGTGCTCCAGTGCTAAGCTAGAAAAGTAGAACATAATTCAGATTAAGCTTTAATGTGAATTTTTTCTTACTGCTCATTTTTACTGTGTAAAGGTTGATTATGGATTCATTTATCTAGTCAAGAACAAAGCATAAGGAAGTTACTTTAATATGTGTTAAAAAGGACAAACAGATGATGAACTATATATAATTCAATATTTCTCGTGCAGGTACACGTACATTTCTGAATTGAACATAGGCATGTGAACTACTGTTGCAGTTGCAGGAATAGTTGGGAGAAAATTTGCAGAGATTTCTTATTGTATTGGTTTTAGTCCATTTTGCGCTGTTATAAAATATACCTGAGACTAGGTAATTTACAAAGAAAAGAAGTTTATTTAGCTCACAGTTCTGCCGCCTGGAAAGTTCAAGTGCATGGCCCTGGCTTCTGACAAGGGCTTTTGAGTTTCATCATAACATGGTAGAAAAGATCAAAGGGGAAGTAGACACGTGGGAGGAGATCACAGGGTGAGACAGAATGCAGGAGAGTGAAACCAAGGAAGCCAGACTCTTTTTATCAACCTACTCTGCCTGGAACTAATTCATTCACATGAGGGTGAGAACTCACCTGGCAAGAGGGCATTTATCTATTGATGAGGGATCCAACCCCATGACCCAAACACTTCCCACAAGACCCCGCCCACAAACACTCAATTTCATTATGAGTTTTGGTAGGGACAAACCAACCATATCCAAACCACAGCAGTATCCATTTAAGTCTAGTTTCCCTGACAAAATGACATGCAGTATCCTCCAAATGGCGTAAATGTGCATCCCCTAGCTATGTGCATGTTTTCAAATCACTCCACCACCTTCAGTTACAACAAATAATGCATTGTTTTTCTGTCTCTGTGTAAGAAGCTTGCCATGAGTCTGTCTCCCCCAGCAGCAAAATAAATAAATTTCGTGACTTCGTAATTGTCATCTTGAAAACTCTCATGCTTCGGTTTAGTTATTGAAGAAGAAAAAAATCTTTACAGTGCATCAGGTACTGTTTATTTCATTGTAAAGGTTGGAAAAACATCAACTAATTGTCAGGGAAAATTCAAGTTTCTGTTCAAGGTTTCCAGCATTAAATATTGTGAAAATGCAAAGAAGACCTTCTAATTCACTTCTCACTTGTAGGATTTAGATCTACTGTCAACAATATGATAAAATATTGGGTGACAAATTTTCTTTCAATACAAGATATGGAAACTAAAAAGAACGCGATTCAATTCTCTCCTGTAACCTAAATATAAATAATGCCTGGATTAAAATTCATAGCACATTCAGAGAACTTCAAGTAGTTCATTGGGGCCATAATACAGAGGTTAGAATTCTGGGCTCTAGCAGAAGGCTAACTTGTATTTGAAGACCACCCAGCTATGCTACTAATTGTGTGACTACAAGCTAGTAACTTTACATTTCTTATTCTCAGTTTCTTCTCCTGTGAAATTGTAATAATTATAATGATTAATTAATTCTGAAATATGCATTATAATTATATATTGTATATCTATAAATATTAATTCCTAATATAAAGGAATGTTATAAAGCTTTGATGAGGTAATGAATGCAGTCTATACATTGTGCACTGTAAATGGTAACCACAGTTGTTACTTTGGCTACATTAAAAATCATATATAAATGGAAGAAATCAGAGCCACAGCTTGAAAATCTGTTATGCTATGTAAGGACTTTAGATTTCATAATGAGGTAGACAGTGGGAAGTCACTGAAGAATTTTACCCAGAAGGGCACTACAATACACTATGCATCTTAAAATGATCATGCTGCTTGCTGTATGGAGGGCGCATTGGAGGGCACAAAAAGGAAAACAGCTAAGACTATTTCAGTGGTGTATGAGAGAAATCAGAAAGGCTTGAACCAAGTCAACCAAAGAAACAGACAAAAAAGTAACTATGAACTTATACGAAGCTGGAAATAATGGAGCATAATTACCAATATAATGTTGCGACTCAGGAAAGTGAGGAATCAAGAGTGACATCCAGGTTCCACAACAATGACTTTATCGGGATAGCAAACCTAACAGTAGGCACTGGTGGGGACAAGTGAAGGGAGGGTCAGGGGGATGTTGGGGAGGACTAAGTGAATATGATAAGGTTACTTTTGAAGAAGCAGAGTTTGAGTTGCCTGTGGGACATAAAATCACAGATGTCTATTATGCGATTGGTTATACTGGTTTCAGTTTGAAGTTTAGGACATTCATGGGTCACCTACATATAATAGATAAAGTTATGAGATCATGTGAGTTTGACCTTAGAGATCAGATTGAGTAATGAGAAGACAGCAAGAATGGAACATTATGAAACATCAAAATATAAAGTATAGGTAGAAGAAGTTGTACTTAAAGTAGAGACTGGGAAGGGACGGCTGGGTAGTACAAGGGAAATAAAGAGATATTGACGGCGACAAAGCCAAGGTGGAAGTACATCAAGAAGAAAGTGGTGGTGAACCATGCCAAATGTTGCAGCTATAACTAAAATAAGATTAGTACAAAATAAATAACATGTGATTTGGCAATTATTGAGTCATTTGTGATGTTTGCAGAAAAGTTGCACTGCAGTGCTGAGGACTGTAATCAGATTGCAGAGGGTTAAATTAAAATGAAAAATTTTAGTAGATTTTTTTTTTTTACCAAGAGTGAACACAGCAATATCTCTGATCCCAAATCTTCTTCCAGAATCTTGCTATACCCCATCATAGGTGGAGTCTATTTCCTATGTTTTTGAACCTGAGTAGGACTTTGTGACTGCCTCAATGAACAGAATGCAACAGAAATGATGTTGTGTTACTTCCAAGTTTAGATAATAAAAGGAAATAAATGTTTTGCTCCCCTCTCCTCCCCTATCCTCTCCTCTCAGCTCCTTTCCCTCCCCCGCTTTCTCTCTCTATTGTTCTTGAAACTTACCAGCCAAACAATAAGGAAGCCCAGGTGACACAGCAAGTACATGTTTAGATATTCTGGCCGACAGACCAGCTGATGTCTCAGTTGTAACACCAGCAGTAACTGCTTAAGGGAGCAATCCTTTAAATTATTTTAGTCCCTAGCCTTAGAACGGCTCCAGCTTATATATTAGAAGCAGAGATGAGCTATCCCCATAGAGCCCTTTTCAAGTTCCAGATTAAACATTCTAGATGTTGTAAACTACTAAGTTTGGGTCATATTTTGCACAGCCCTAATGAATAACATGGAAGCAAAGGGGGAGAAACCATAAATGTAAATTATTCCTTGAAAGTCCTTAGCACGGAAGAATTTCAGGATAAAAAGAAATTAATAACTAGATGAAATTAATAACTAGAGAATAAAGAGTCAAGAGTGTTTGGAAGATTTTTTATTTTGTTATTAAAATAGAGTCAATGAGAGCCATATAAGACATCACATGAAAAGGCAGGCGAAGAAGAGGAAAGAATCATTGGTACAAACTCTATAGCTGGGGATATAAGGGATATCAGACAAAGAGCATAAAGACTGTGCTTGGTTTTGAATAGGGAAACAGGTATTTGTGCATATTTAGGTGCTCACAGATGTGGGCCCAGGAAGTTAAAGAAGATCATTCTCAATATTCTAAGTCCTCTTTGTGAAGTCAAAGGCAAAGTTATCTCTGCTGAAAATGAAATGGTGACGTAGGTGGTAGGGGGAATGGGCAAAGTAAGCAGAATAGTGGATTTTTGAAATAACTGTAAGAGAGTATATAGAAGAAAAATAAATAGAAGAAAGAGATGATTAATAATAAGTAAAAAAAATGCTAGGCTCAATTGAAGCTGGAGATCATACTTTTTAGGCAAAATCTTAACAACTGTATCATTTTAAAAAAATGATACTCAGTACCTCAGGTGTCTGATGATATAAAAATTGCATAAATTCTGCAGCTTCCTGATTTTGTCCTTTTTGTAACTTTATGCAGAAAGACACTACACTTAATTGGGGTTCTTGGATATGGAGCTGAGTCCAGGAATGGGGAGGACCAGCTCATAGGCAGTAGGGTATAGAACTGTAGGGCATATTTTGGGTGTCTGTCTAACTAGACAGCAGTAGTAACTCCCTTTCTTGACAAATACATCCTCAACAGCATCCCCACATACAGGCAGGTTTTTGGCTCCAGGAACCTTATTCTAGTTATATTCTCCTGCCCTGTCTGAGCTGACTGGTGCAAGGTCAACACTTGACCCCACTGGGTCAGTAGCATTCTCTTTCAGGTGAGAGCATTTGGCATTGGGACCAAAATGGATTCAGTTCACTTCTTCTCTGCCAAAACTTTAACAATAAAATTTGGGAGCTTTAAATTGTTTATACGTGAGAACTTTGAAGCCTACATATAAGGAGAAAAATAAAACTAAATTACAGAGAGAAGCAAAACAACAAGAAGAGGTATTGCCTAGCTTCCTAAAAAAAAAAAAAAAAAAAAAAAATTTCATTTCCATATCTTGAGTCTTAAGGGAGTTTTTGCCTGCAGGATATAGATATACAATGCAGATATGGACATAGGTATAAATATCGATATAGGTGTAAATATAGTTTGTTATTTTGGTAACTAGCAATCAGAAAGTCTAAGTTGGAGCCAAGATTGATGCAAGAGACTGTCTTCCAAGTGTCAAGCCAGAATTAAGAATATAAAATAAATTATACATGAGGCTCCAACCTGAAATTTCTAGGCAGGGAGTCAGAAATCAGAAATATCAAAAAAGGAGAAACTGGTGGGAAAAGGAAGAGGGAGATGACATGCAATTTTTAATTCCATATGTAGAAGTTTCATAGGATGCCTTCATTGGCCTGGACAGAATTCTCAAGGGAACAAAGCCAGTATGGAAAAATAATACAAAACTGTATAGTAAAAAATAAATGAAAACTATTAGTTCACTACATGCACTGACGATTATTTAGGTGAACCAGAATAAAGAAAAGCATCAGGCAGCTGTTAACCTATAAATTGTTCATTTTGTATTTAAACATCTTTTTTAATCCATAAATTTAATTATGAAACATCACTCATGTCCCCTTATAACCAATTCTTAATCCTAAGGTAACCATCATAGTGACATCTAGCAACATTAATTAGTTCCCTCTATTTTTGAAATGCATGTAAATGGAATCAGAGAGTAGGGACTCTTCTGTGTCTGGCTTTTTTTACTCAACATTATGCATGTCAGATTCAAATGTGTTTTGCATGTAAGAGCAGTTCATAAACATTACTGAATAATATTACAATATATGAATAAAGAAATTATTTTCCCATTTTAATGTAGATGGACAGTTGGGTTGCTTCAAGCTTGGAGCTATTAAAAATAATGCTTTTATGAATATTCTTATGCATGCCTTAGCTTGTAAATATGAATATATTTCTGTTAGGAATATGCCTAGGAAAGGAATTGCTAGGTTATGGTATGCATATTTTCAGCTGTAGTTGGTACTATCAAGCAGTTTCCCAAGTGGTTATACCAATTTGCATTTCCACCAGCACTGCGTATGAGTTCCAACTGCTCCACATCTTCACCAGCACTTGGCACTGACCACTTTAATTTTAGCTGTTCGCGTGCATGTGTAATATTTTATTTTTCTATTGGATTTCTTGTCTTTTTTAAAAAAAAACATTTGCATCTTCCTAGCTCAGTCTCATCCAGTCTGGTCTCCTCTTCCTTGTCTGGTCTCCTCTTCCTCTTCCAGTCTGGTCTCTTCCTCTTCTGGTCTCATCTCCTCTTCCTCATCCAGTTTCGTCTCCTCTTCCAGTCTGGTTGCCTCCCTCTTCCTGTCTAGTCTCATCTTCTTCCTCCGGTATGGTCGCCTCTTCCAGTCGGGTCTTCTCTTCCTCTTCCAGTCTGGTCTCCTCTTCCTCATCCAGTCTCATCCAGTCTGGTCACCTCTTCCTCGTCCGGTCTCATCTCCTGTTCCTCTTTCGGTCTCATCTCCTCTTCCCCTTCCAATCTGGTCTCCTCTTCTGGTTTCGTCTCCTCTTCCTCTTCCAATCTCGTCATCTCTTCCATTCTGATCTCCTCTTCCTCGTCCCATCTGGTCTCCTCTTCCTCCTCCAATCTCATCCAGTCTGATCTCTTCCCCATCCAGTCTCCTCTCCTCTTCCTCTTCCGGTCTTGTCTCATCTTCCTCTTCTGGTCTGGTCTCCTCTTCCTTGTCCAGTCTGGTCTCATCTCTTCCTCATCCAGTCTGGTCTCCTCTTCCTTGATTGGTCTGGTCTGTCTGGTCTGGTCTGGTCTCCTCTTCTTCATCCAGTCTCGTCTCCTCTTCCTTGTCTGATCTGGTCTCCTCTTCCTCATCTGGTCTCATCTCCTCTTCCTCCTCTGGTATGGTCTTGTCTCCTTCTTTTCCTCTCCCACTTCCCCCTCCCCCCCTTTCCTTAATGTCCTGCTCTGTTGCCCGGGCTAGAAGTCCAATGGTGTCACCATAGCTCCATAGCTAAAGGCAACTTCACAGCCCTGAGTTCAAGTGATCCTCCTGCTTCAGCTTCCTCAGGAGCTGGGACTACAGGCCCGTGCCATGATGCCAGGCTGATTATTTTTAGTAGGGATGGGGTCTCACTCTTGCTCAGGCTGGCTTAGAACTCCTGACCTGAAGCAATCCTTCTGCCTCAGCTTCCTGAAGTGCTAGGATTACAGGCATGAGCCACCCTGCCCAGCCGAGTTTCTTTTTTAAATAAAGGAAAGTTTTCCACTAAAAAAAAAAATGACTTTTTTCCTTTGGGTAGTTACCCAGTAGTGGGACTGCTGGATTGAATGGTAGGTCTATTTTTAGTTCTTTGAGGAATCTCCATACTGTTTTCCATAGGAGTTGTACTAATGTGCAGTCCTACCAACAGTGTGTAAGTGTTCCTTTCTCTCTGCATCCATGCCAAGGAAATGCTCCTTTTGGGTGAGAATTCATTTACAGTATTTAAAAGGTGCTGGGAAAGCTCTGTGGACCTGGGACCTACAGCCACTTTGTACAAGGAATGATAATTCATCCCGAAGTTTGGCTCCAGCTCTTTTGTTAGGACAAAACACCAGAGATCCTGCCAGCTGTTGGAATGAAAAGAGCATTTTTCTGAAGACAGTGACCAGCCCAAGGCAAGGGACACAGTGTGGTGAGAGGTTCCTGCTCAGAAAAGGGGGTGCTTTTCAGATTCTGACAAAGACTCTCCCCTGACCAAACTTGAGTCAGGCTCCTCTGACTCTTGTGGGTTCTGGCCCTGGCCTGCTTAGTGCAGCTTTAGGAAGAATCCTACTGAGTCAGTTTAGCAAAAGTCTTCTACCCTTGATATCTTATCAAATTCCTCAATCCCTACTCTGATCCTAATCACCCTGGCCTTCCTTCTGCAAGAATCCTACTGAGTTGGTCTATCTAGAACCACCCTAGCCTTGATGTCTCCTCTTAGTATTTGTCCACCCACTGACCCCAACCCTCCTCTGTGGATATAAATCTCCACTGGCCCTTGTTGTATTCAGGGTTGAGTCTGCCCTCTCTTTCCTATAGCAAAACCCCATTGTGGTAGTTCTTCTTGAACGAAGTCTTCCTTACCATCTTTAAAATATATATATATATATATATACACACACACACACACATATATATATATATACACATACACACACATATATATATATATGTTTGCAGAAGTATTTTTATTTTTTATTTTTTTCTTGTTTTAATCTGAATTCAAATATTTTTTCATATACATTCATCAGAAATATTTTTTCCCAGTCTGTGATTTGGTTTTTCTTCTCAATGGTGTCCTTCAAAGAATAAAAGACCTTAATTTTAATGGCATCTAAAGTATATGTCTTTTCTTTTGTTGTTAGTGTTAAAGTAGTTCAAATTGAGACCAGGTCTGAAGAATCCCTGAGCAGACAAAACCAATTAGGCTTCATAAATGACCTAAATTTTGCTTAAATTGCAAACATAAACAAAACTTGGGTCATTTCTAATAAATGTATATGTTAGATAAAAATCAAACTTAGCCCCAACCAATCATAAGTGGCCAACTAACGTATGATTGCATGAGTAGGGACTTTCCAACAAGATACCTACAAAAAGACAATTCTGTAATTGCAAAGGAATCAAATAATTTATTTTGTGTCTGCATTTCCCCAGTGAATACTTGCCTCTGACATTTTGGAAGACTTAACCTCTCTCAGTCTGGTGTTCCCCAGTTCATGATTGTTTCTTACTTAAATAAACTTTTCAAAATTTTATTGTGCCTCAGATCTTTCTTTTATATTCTGTTTAAGAAGTTTTTGCTTATCCCAAAGTCCTATTTTCCTATGTTATTACCTATGAACTTCAAGTTTATTTTTTGCAATTATATCAATAGTACATTGTGAATTAATTTTGGGTATGATTTGAGGTAGAGTCTAAGCAGCACTAGTTTCCATGCAAATGACCTAGCACCATTTCTTTAAAAAAAAGAAAAAAATCTTTCTCCGCTGTACTGGCATCATCCTTACTAACATTTGTGTCAGTTTTCATACTCTATTCCACTGGTCTATTAGTCTATCCATGTTCTATCTCAGCATGCAATTTATGACTGTAGCTCTTGTATTGAACTTGGATTAGCAGCAGTGTCAGACCTCAAGATTTGTCATTCTAAAGACAGCCTTCGCTATTGTTTGCTCTTTGTATTTCCATACATATTTTAGAATAAGTTGTCATTTTCACAAAAAAATAAAATCTTATTGCAATCATGGTTGGGATTTCAGTAAATCTATAGCATAAATGGGAAACAATTGACATATTTATAATATGTCCTGAACATGAACAGTTCATGAACATGCATTCTGTGTAGATTCACCTATATTTAGAAAAGGCAAAATTTTATCTCTACCCTCTTTGGGTTTTTTAGCTGATTCTAAGAATCAAATTGACATAAGACAGATCAACAGAGAAAAAAGCATATAAATTTATTTAATATAAGTTTCATGTGGTACTGGAAATTCCACAGGAATTGAAGGAAACGAAGACCCAAAGACACAGAGTTGAACACTTATATACTGAATTAGACAAAAAGTAATAAATTGTGAAAATGTGACAAGGCAAAAGGCCTTGGGCTAGGATAGCTAATTGGATAGAGAAGGTTAGGGTTAGTCTAACAATGTTTGTTTACACAGATATCCCTTGGCCTCAACTTCCCATCCGTGATAAGAATGCTACTTTCCTTCCGATATAGGGAGAACATCATTCTCATGGGAATTTCATCTCCTGCTTTTAAGAAATAAAAGACAGGTCAGAGTGATCTTGCTTCTGCTGGTTTTCAAATGCCTAAGTGCCTTTAACTCAAAATAGTCAATATGCCAAAGTTGGGTTTGTCATGTTCTTTTTTTGTTTGATCTTCCTTTGTGGCCCAGGCTGGAGTGCAGTGGCATCATCATATTAATAGCTCACAGCAGCCTCAAACTCTTGGGCTCAAGGGATCCTCCTGCCTCAGCCTCTCCAGTAGCTAGGACTTCAGGTGCCTGCCACCCCACTTGTCTATTTTTTCTAGAGACAGTGTCTCACTATGTTTCCCAGGCCAGTCTCAAAAGCCTGGCCTCAAGAGATGCTCAAGCCTCAGCCTCTCAAAGTGCTGGGATTACAGGTGTGAGCCACCAAATCCCACCATGTTCTTAACTCTAATATTATTGCAGATATTATTGGTTTGTTCCTTTTTATTACTGAGTAATAATCCATTGTGTGAATATATCACAATTTATTTATTCTTCTAATGAAGGACATTTGGGTTATTTCTCTTTTTTTGGCTATTATGAATAAAATTCCTGTAAGTATCCTTGTACAAATCTTTTCATAGACACATTTCCTTTTATCTTGAGTAAATACTGAAGATGGGAATTACCAGCCATTTGTTTAAGTTCTTTTGAGGGGCGTTTTCCATTTTCTACCCAAATTTTAAATTGGATTGTTTGCCATTCTATTATTGAGTAGTGCGAATTATTTATATATCCTGTTTACCAATTCTTTGTCAGACACAGTTTTAGAAATATTTTCTTCTAGTCTTTAGCTTGCCCATTCATTTTCTTAAAAATGTCTTTTTATGAGAAGTTTTTAATGATAAGAAAGGCTAATGTATCAAATTTTTCTTTTATGATTATTAATGTTATGACTGGTCTGTACAGCTTATACCTAACCTATAAGACACAAATATATTCTCACATATTTCTCTTTCCTTTCTCCATTAGATTTGGCACCTTTGTTAAAAGTAAGGATTTACTTATGAGGTCTTTATTCTGATACATAGATCTATTGATCAACCCTTATGCCAGTACCACACTATCTTGTTGGTTTGTAGCCTTTTAGAAAGTCTCGAAGTCAGGTCATGTAAATACTATAACTTTGTACTGTTTCAAAATAGCTTTAGATCTTGTAAGTCCTTTGCATTTCTGTATAAAATTTAAAATTTCCAACTAATAAAATTTTTATTTGAGTCTTAAATTTTTCTCAAAATTTTTGAGTTTTAAGGGTAGAAATCTTGCATATCTTTTGTTAAATTTACTGCTTAGTTTTGGTTTTGTTGCTATGATAAACAGAATTATTTTATTTTATTTTTTGTTTTTTTTTATTATGCCTAGAAACACAAGAGAAAATTTTTTTAAAATTTTCATTTTCTAATTGTTTGCTACTGGCATATAAAAATAAAATTGCTTTTACCTTTCATCCTGCAACCATGGTAAATTCAGTAGTTCTGTGTTTGTTTTGTATATTTCATAGGATTTTCTACATAAACGATTATGTCATCTTCAAAAAGACAGTTTTACTTCTTCCTTTCTGATCTATGCCTGTTATTTCTCTTTTCTATCTTATTGTTAGGCTCTCTAGCACAATGCTTTTGGGGTTTTTTTTTGTTTGTTTTTGTTTTCATAGAGACTGATCTCATTATGTTGCCCAGGCTGATCTCAAACTCCTGGCCCCAAGCAATCCTCTTGCCTGGAACATCCAAAGTGTTGGGATGACAGGAGTGAGTCACTTTGCCAGGAAGCACGATGTTGAATAGAAGATATTAGCATGAGAATCTTTGCCTTGTTCCCAATTTCAGAAAGTGTTCTATATTTCATCATTGAATATCATGTTCTTATGTTTTTTCAGAGATACCATTATCAGATTAAGGAAGTTCCTTTCTATTTTTAGTTTGCTAAGAGGTTTCTTTGTTTTCTCTTTTTTTTAACATCAGTGTGTATTGAATTGAAATTATCATATTTTTCTCTTTTATTATAATTTTAAATTGGTAAATTACATGGTTAATTTTAAATGTTAAATAAACCTTGCATTTCCAGAATAAACCTACTTACTTATAATGTAGTATGCTTTTGATATATTGCTGAATTCGATTTGCTAGTAATTTGGTCATATTTTTATCTATATTAATAAGGATTTGGGAGCTGCAGTTTTCCTTTTTGTACTCTCCTTGTAAGATTTGAATGTTAGGGTTGTTTAACTGGTACAATGCATACTATCTGGGGGGTGGGCACGCTCATAACTTTGACTCAAATGGTACAAGAGCAATTTATGTAACCAAAATGTTTGTACCCCCGTAATAATCTGAAGTAAAAAAAAGTCAGGTCCCAATGTTCACATTTAGATTTTTAAAAACTCTACTATTTCTCTATTCCTGTTCATCCTATTAGTGGAATTAATATCTTACATGCGTGCTTTAAACAAATGATAGATATAGAGCAACAGATATCACTGTGAAAACTAAGAAATAAAGGAAATAAAAAGCTAAAAATAAAAAAGAATATTAGGGTTATGCTGGCTTCATACCACAAGTTTGTAATTGTTCCCTACCCTTCCATTTTCTGTGTAAGTTTAAGACTGGTGATATTTCTTCCTTGTATATTTGAGAGAACTTTGCAGTGAGAGCATGTAAATCTGGAATGCTTGTGGAAGGCTTTAGATAACAAATTCAGTGGCTTTAATGGATATATGGCTAACCAGATTTTTCTGTTTTAACTTGTGTCAATTTGGATTAGTTGCATTTTTCAAATATTCATCTATTTCATCTAAATTGACAAATTTGTTGCTGTAAACTAGATTATAAAATTCCCTCATTATTCTTTTAAAGTCTGTGGAATCTGTAATACTAATCTCTCTTCCATT
Source organism: Indri indri (assembly GCA_004363605.1). Taxonomy (NCBI): domain Eukaryota; kingdom Metazoa; phylum Chordata; class Mammalia; order Primates; family Indriidae; genus Indri; species Indri indri. Next base: position 5,841 of record RJWJ010022118.1, on the reverse strand, counting down.
CTTGATGTTGGTCATCTGCATTCTTGTTTTTGTGTTTCATCAACGTAGCTAAATCTAGTTTTGTTAGTTTTCTCTATTGTCTTTCTCTTTCATCGATTTTAGCACTTGTCTTCCTTTCTTCTTCTTTACTTTGGCTTAAATTTTTTCTAGTTCTTAAGGTAGAACCTTTAATTTTAATTTCAAATATCTTTCTTTTCCACTATAACCATTTAAAGCTACACATTTCTCACTATGTGCTGCTATAGTTTCAGCCCACAAATTTTGATGTACTTGATTTTCATTATCATTCAGTTGAAAATATTTTATAATTTCCTTTGTGATTTCTTCTTTTACTCATGGTTTATCTAGTACTATGTAATTTAATTTCTGACTATTTGATGTTTAATATCTACTAGTTTATAATTTAATTACATTGTGGTCAGACAATATACTTTGTATGATTTTAATTTTTAAAAAAATTATGATTCAACATATGGTCTATATTGATGAACATACAATGTGCACTTGAAAAGAATATATAGTGTAAGATTGCTGGATAGATACAGTATTTTATAAATATCAGAGAGGTCAGATGGCCAATACTGCCGTTTAGATCACCTGTGTCTATGCTGAGTTTTGGTCTAACTGTTCTGTCAATTTCCAAGACAGAAAATTAACCATCTTCAACCAAGCAGAATTTTCTACATCTCCCTTTAATTTTGTCAGTTTGGGCTTTAAGTATTTTGACATTCTATTACATACATATACATATGTGACTTTAAGTTTATCCTAATGTATTGACTTCTTTACCATTGTGAAATATTTTTTTTAATCTCTGGTAATTTCTTCTTAATTGTAAAGTCTATTTTACCTGATATTAACATAGTAATTCTAGACTTCTTATCCTTGCTGATTGTATGGTATATCTTTTCCATCTATTTATTTTCAACCTCCCTCTGTCTGTATATTTAAAGTGTGTCTTTCATAACAATAAATAGTTGGATCTTAATTTTTTTAGTCCATCCCAACAATTTCTGACTTTTGAGTGTTTACTATATCAAAACTTAATACAATTAATAACACGGTTAAATTTAGGCATGATGTTGTTTGCCGTTTGACATTGCCTCGTAGCCTGTGTTCCTCCGGTCCTGCCTTCTTTCAGATTACTTAAGTAATTTTTAGAATTCTGATTTGATTTCTTTATCGGTATTCGAGTTATACTTTTTGGAATGTTATTTTTGGTGGTTTCTCAAGGCATTTCATAATACATTCATAATGTTTTACAGTCTAGATAGAATCAGTATTGTACTATATCACAAAAAATATAGAAAATCAACAAACATATAGGTCAATTTATCACCCTTCATCCTTTATAATTATCTAACATAGTATGTCAACATTATAAACTCCACAAGAAAATGTCATAATTTTCTTTAAGTAATACATGTATTTTAAAGAAATGAGAAGAAGTTATACACAATCACCCAGATATTTAACAAATTTTAAAGTCATTTTTTTCCTCTCCAAGAGCCAAATTCCCGTCTAGTATCATTTCCCTTCAACCTGAAGGACTTCTAGTATTTGTAATGTTAAGTCTGGGAGCAATAAATTCTCTTAGTCATCTTTTATTTAGCAATATTTTAATTTTGCTTTCTCTATTAAAGAATATTTTCATTGCGTATAGAATTTTACATTGAATATTTTTTCTTTTAAAACGTTGAAAATGCTATTGCTTTATCTTCTTGGTTCTACAGTTTCTAATGAGAAGTCAGTAGTTATTTCTTTTTCATCAATGAGCATAGTTACAATACCTACTATGAAGTCCTTGAAGGCTCATTCCAACATCTGGCTTTTCTTGGGAATGGCCTCTATTTTGTCTTTTTTCTTGAAAATAAGTCACGTTTTTCTGTTTGGGGTTTTGCTGTGGTCATTGTTTATATACTGAGCATTGTGAATGTTATGTTTGCAACTCTGGATCCCATTACAGTCCTCTGAAGTGTTTGAATTTGTTTCTACTGTCTGTTTTTTTCTCTTGATCCTAATTGTTGGTATGTCAAAAATTCATTTTTACATGCTCAGGATAATGTTATCTCTCGAGAGAGATGATATACCCTATTCTGTGATAGGTAACGGAAGGCAGATTACCTCAATCTAATCATGGACTGAACTGACTTAAGGCTGATTTGCAGTCTCTGGCTCAAACTATCTGGTTTTTGTCCATGTTCCTAGAGTAAAACCCTCCAGAATTCTCAATTGACAGCCTGCGTTGTATTTTAGAGCTCTCCCTCTTGATGATTTCTGAACTCCATTTCTTTTCTCAGCACCAGAGACTGCCAACAGTTCTCTTCTGCTTTAGAGTCACTTTCAGATTAATTCTTAGCTTCTTGCCATTTGTAGCTGAAATGGTATATTTTGGGTGGTTAAACGTGTGCTCCGTCTCGAGGTGACTGACTCACAGCTTTCTTCTCACTGAGATCTTACTCTTTCAAATACAGGTTGCTTTGACAGCCATAAACTCAAATTTTATCTTCCAGACTGAAGAGATTATCTTAAAACTCTACTGGCTTCTCTGCCACCATCTACTCTGGCCAGTTTTTCAGCCTCTTGGCCTCTTGACCTATGGTAAAAATGGGCAAATGCTCTGAGGAGAATAGCACCGTGCAGAATTGGACACATTTTGATGAATTTACCTTCTTCCTTTGATCTGGCCCTTCATATCCTTGTAGCTTAGAAATTCTCTAATATCTTCATCCAGACTTTAGGGGAGATTTTTCCTGACTTTTAAAAGTCATTAGAGGTTAAAATTTTAGGATTAGGGTTAGGGTTAGAAACTTGCTAAATTATTTTTATAACAAAAGTATTTATGATTGCATTATATCCTACTGAACTGGTGGGCTATAACTTCCCTAATATTTTCTTGTTTTAGTAAATTTATAATAATTTGATTTTTAAAATTTTTGCAGTGGACACCTTAATTTTTCTGGAATTAATTTTTTCAGAATGAAATCCCAGGAGCAAGAGATAGTTTAATGTTTCAAAAGGTATGAACAATGTATTGCTCATTAAAAGCATTTTTTGGGTAACCTTTCAAAAATACTGTACCAATATATAACACCATCTACAAGGTATAATTGCTGCATTTTTATTACAAGTTTTCCAGCAGTGAAGAATTTTGTAATATTTAATTTTAGATGATGTAATAATTATAAATGACATATCTTATTTCAATTTGAATTCTCTTTGATCACTTATGAAGTTAAAAAGTGTATTATATTGTCAGGCAGGGAGTAATTTCAAAGACTGCATGTCAACAGAACTGCTGGGGAAGTTTCCACAATTGTAACAACATATAAATTCATTTCCCAGTTGTTCATGGTATGTTTTTCTTTTTATTCTCAGAATTTTGCATAATACCCAAGACATAGGATGTACTCAGTAAACATTTATTAAATTGAGTACAATTCTTCTTTCATTTTTCTTTTATTTTTCAATGACTTCAGACAGATATTTTGAAAAGCATTCAGAGGGTTTAGTTGCACATGGTACAAAATTGTAGCTTATCTGTTTACATCAGTCACCATCTGTCCAATATCCTCCTTTCCTGAATGTCTTTCTGATCTATTTTACCGTCATGAAAATTAATAGATTTATAAGTTATATATCTGTTATCTAGACTTACATGGGTAGGTTTTTCTTTTTATCTGTAGCAAACTGGCAATGAGGACACAACTGTATTCTTGTACTTGAGCGGGCACATAATAACGAAATTTTGAAAAATGAGGCAATTATTCAAGGCTCCAGATAAAGCATGACAGACAGAGCTTTTGATTGGAAAAACAATTCTGCTCAACCATCATTCTGTAAATCCCCATCTTTCTATAAGCAAAGATAATGTAGCTAACTTGTCATTAGTGGTGAGGTTTTGAGTTGCTTTTCCAGAGTAGTAATCAATTTGCAATAAGCCTTTTTTCTATTGTAAAATTTCTGGGCAAGTTAAAATCACAGCACAGCAAAAAATATTAATGATATTCTCAGGAAAAGTTTGTCACATTAAAATACACAATATCTTTTTAAAATTTTTTATAGATTTAAAATCATTTATAAGCATGAAATGTATTACCCTTATCTTGATTTTTACATAAAACTATAATGTTTGCTGTATTAAATTTAGAAGCACAGTTTACTCAAGCAATAACTGCAAATATTCTAATTTAATTTGTTTGTAGTCCTTTTTTTAAAAAATATGAAGCCATAAGACACTTAACATTAAAGATTCTAGCATCTTTTGAGGTAGTAAGGTAGCTACAATTTGTGAAAAGAAGAAAACATATTTGTGAAACAAGAATAAAAACGTACTTTAGATCTGCTCTAGAGAGACAAACAATTAGAAAAATACTAATTTTTTAATTGAAACAAAAATACAGAAAAAATTTTTTATTTATCTCTTAGAATAAAATTTTATTTGGTTTTATTTCCAACTTGTAAAAAAATTAAATATGTTCTATTCCTCATCTGTCTGATGAGTGAATTACCCTTTATATCATCTCTCATATAGTTATCTACACTCTGGGATTTAATGGCTAAAGAAAGGCATGCATTTTAGGAAGTATCAAGGAAAACCAACGTTGCTTTGGTAACTCATCATCTTGCCAAGTTAAAGACAATAAAAACAATAACCAAGAAACCCTAAGATCTAAAAATATCATTTTCCAATAGAAAGGGTATTTTAATATCCCCAAAATAGGAAAGACATAGTGTCACAGTAAGGGCAGACTTTTCATTGAATACATTTGATTTTGTAGAAAAGTTCTTATAGTTTTTATATTTTATTGTTCTGACTTTATATCTTCATTGCATAATATTTTATTTCTAGAATTGGATATTGGATACATAGGTGTTCATTTTGCCTCAATAGAACAAAAATTGTTCAACAATTTAAAAAAACAATTTCATCACCAACTAGAGCCAATCTCAGGCTAACACATATCTAACCTAAACACTGCCAACCACAGAAAACTTAGTGCTTTATAAAATTGGATAACTCTAATTTTTAGAAATAGTTTTATCACTTTATAATAAAATTTACTTCCCTATAATTTTCTCCCACATACTCTAGGTTTCTCTGCTGGAACTATTTGTAAGAAGTTCATTCTCCTTTACCATAACACTCACCTGTTAGTATTAAGACAATTAGTGAAATAAAAAAGTTCAATTATTAATAGTTTCTAAATGTCTTCATGCCACATTTCATCATTTTCAGGGACTTCTGAAACCCAAAGCTTTGAACATACTGACAACCTTCTACAGTTTAGTGGACTGGTTTATGTCTTGATTGGTCTGAGTTCAAGCCAGGTATGTAAGCTTCCGTAATGGTGAGCATTTTTTAAACAAGTAAGAAGCAATAATCAGAGACCTTACTCACAGGGTTCTAGAAGGCTTTTATCGGCAATACCTAGGACTGCATCCCTGGATCAAACAGCTGAAGGTGTGTACTGTTTTCTGGCTGTTAAATATGTCTTTCTACTGTGAGTTCTCGTCCTCAGAATGGTTTTCTGTCTTGCAAATGTCTTACAGTGCTGCCCTTATCTAATGAGAATTGTCTCTGGAGGCAGACATGAATCTTGCTTGCTTTTGAGAGTGGTATTGTTTGTCCTTGGTTACTGAAATAGTGAGGATCTGTTCCTGTGTAATTTAACATCCTCCTCTTGCATCATTCACGGGAATCACTCTGAGGGAGTAGATAGCTGAGTAACAGTATTACAGCATTTAGCCAAAGGAATTTAATTCTAATATTATTCTCATTCTATTTTTCAAAACTTCTCTGAAAATATGTTCATCACCTTTGACAACATTTCATTTTGG
>RJWJ010022117.1:0-27211 GCA_004363605.1 Indri indri | reverse complement strand
ACATGTTTGCTAAACGTGCCACCAAAGCAGAGATTACAGAGACCCGTTGCAGGCTTCCCACGTAGAGCGAGCACGTGATTACTTGTGAAAGGTTTGTCGGCTGTCACTTTGCGCAGGTTCTCTGCTGTACATTTCAGGGCACAGCAAGAGAAAGTAGACGTCATTCCTGTCCTTAAAGTGCTTATCGCTTCCGTAGGGAACTGAGAAGTCCACAAATAAGTTTTCCAAGGCAAACTATATGCTGAGTGCCCTAGAATATGTGCAGACAACATGCCGCAGAATTCCTGATGAAGGACATTGCACCTAGGAGAGGAAAATACACCGTGAAGTGTGTCCTGTTCCGTGCTCCGGTTCACTTTCCACCTGCCCCCACGGCACCGGCTCCCTGCCCATCTCCCAGGTCCTGTCCAGATCTGCTCGGGACTCTTCCTAGAATTCTCAGCTCATGATCAGTGTAGAAGGCTCCTTTCTGGAGTTGCTTTCTTACCCTGTTTCTTGTGTCCTGTCCTGCACAGCATGGTTCGCAAGGGACGGCCCTCTCCTTTGGTGTTGGCAGCATTCTGTTCACTGATTACGTACTTACGTTCTGGAAAACTGTTCAAATGTGATGTAGTTGCCCCGATATGTACGTATCATGCATAGTCCTAATATTTGTGGCATAAACAGACAGGTGGACTCTGCTAATTCTAATTGTCATTGCTCAATTGATGCATCAAAACAACCTGAATTTTGCAGAAATCAGGTCTAAATCCGCTCTCCACAAACAGCAGCCAGCTAAGGAACTGGGGCAGGATTGATTCAGCTTACGTTTATTTGGCTTAAAAGAACAGATAAATTAAATCAGTAATTTAGTAAAATAAGCAAATGTGATTCTCAGATACTTTAGGAGATAGGTTTCTCTGTGTGTGTGTGTGTGTGTGTGTGTGTGTGTGTGTGTTGGCGGGGGTTTTGGTTATTTTTCTTGTGGTTCTTTCTGATGTCTGAAAATGTAATAATCTTGGGATAGCTTGAGACCAGGATTTATGAAGCGTTAAGTGCCAGCTGCCGTTATCTTCCTGGAAATGTGAAGGGGACAAATTATATTTCCGAAACAGGCAAAATGCACGCGCAGCTCCAACATACCGTTTTCTATTGCCGCATGAAAGGTGTCGGGATTTTAAAAGGGAGATGATGACTCTTTTACCCCATCATTATTTTTATGTCAAGACTTTTTTTTTTTTTTTTTTTTTTGATACAGAGTCTCACTCTCTTGCCTGGGCTAGGGTGCCGTGGCATCAGCCTAGCTCACAGCAACCTCTAACTCCTGAGCTCAAACAATCCACCCTCCTGGGCCTCCCAGAGTGCTAGGATTACAGGTGTGAGCCACATCGCCCGGCCTCAAGACTTATTTTTGAAGAGAGAAGGATTTAAACCAGATATTAAAAGCTAACCTTATTCATCTCAGACGAGGGGTTGAAAATTGCTCTATGAAGGGAGGTAGAACATCGAAGTGTATAAACCCCGCAAACAACCTTCCTAAGATGCATGTTTAGGTGAATGTGAACTGTCATATTGGAAGCCTCATTAGATAATAGTCCTAATATTAAATAAATTAAGTAGATCAGAGGGAGAGATTAGCATGCCGTATGAACCCAAGTTTCGATGTGACAGTGAAACTTTTTCACCATCTCTAAAACAGAAACAAAACAGCGACATTTGCTGGTGAAGGTGGACGAGGTCCCAGCTGGTGTTTTTGTACAGGTTAATGTGATACAGTCATCTCAGAGACAACTTCGCTTGTTTGTACAGCACATGTAGAGATGAGTTTGGAAACTGACTGTCGGCTCTACCTGCAGGGATCTGTCCCTGGCCTCTTCAGCGGGGCTGCGCTTAATCCCCACCACGACACCCACGGCAGCTCCGAAGGGCAGTAATTCTGGCCTTCCAAATCCCAACACTTCCCCGTCCTCTTCTTAGGTTACCTTCTAGTCATGCTCTTTGAAGTTTTCTGCACTTCGTGGATGTGACGGATTTTGTGACTAATTGTGTACATTTCGCAGTATGCTATGGAGACAGTAGAAACACCGGCAGAGAGGGAGGGAGGCAGAGGGTGTTCACTCGTTCCTCAAAGCAGGCCAGGCTCAGACCAGGTGCCCACGGGGCCTCCAGGAAGAAGAAAGAAAGAAAGTGCCCCAGGCCTCTCCGGCGTGGGTAGCCCGTCTGCAGGTCACCCGGCACCGGCCCCACAGGCCGCCGCTGCGCCAGATGCTGTGGGGACTGACCTGGTTTCCGAAGTGTCTATTTTCACAGCAGCGGGGCGGAGCTTGCAGGAGGAGGGTGTGTTCTCTGCACTGGGACTTTGGCAGCCCTCCCAGAGCTGTGGGTGAATGTTGTGACATGGCCTGCCTGAGGCCTGCAGGGATGAGGGATGGGTGTGCTGAGCACAGAGGTGCTTTTCCTGAACCACAGGCCCTCCTCGCGCCCTGGGGGCAGCCCCGGCCACCCCGTGGAGGGGCCTACGCTCGATGGCTGTGGGCACAGCGTGGGCCTGGGGCTGCCCGGCCGCTGCGGGGTGTCTGTTCGGTGCCTGCTCCTCCGGGTCCACTCGGGATCTGTGGCTGAGGTTTCCACCCAGTGTGGGAGGAGGACAGCTCGTCTACAGTGCAGGTGGCGGTGCCTTTCTCCGCCTCCCTTCGTCCCTGGCACCCCACTTCTGTGCCAGGCCTGTTCCCTCAGGAGGCTCACCCCTGGGGCTGGGGTGGGGCTAACGGGCACTTCCTCTTGGGGTGTCGTTTGTTCAGGAGGAACCTGTGTCTAGAGAGGCCTTCAGCCTCCTGGCTCCGTGCTCAGCTCTGGTGCGAGGCTACAGCGGGCGGAGCTCAGTGCTCTGCCCAGGGCCCGAGTCCTCCAGCCTAACCCCGCAGTGTGTGTCCGTGTGTGTCTATGTGTGGTGTATGTGGTGTGTGTGGGATGGGTGTGTGTGTGGTGTATGTGGTGGTGTGTGTGCATGTGTGGTTCATGTGGTGTTGCGTGTGTATGTGTGTGCGTGTGTGTTGGGATCCTGCCCTCTGCCCTGTCGTTGGCTGTGATCTCGGGCACGGGGCACCTAGTAGACACTCAAATGAATTTTCGCCATTTCGCATCTCAGACTCAGCCTCCAAGTCAAAGACTTGGCTGTCAGCAGCTCGCACAACCCAGACGGCTGTACGTAAACCTTGTCAGGAGACGCTGGCTTTGTGACGATGCTCCGAGGTCCCGAATGTGGGTGCTCGTACAGACTGCCGGCAGCCGGGCCACAGGAATGCCTCCCCGTGTCCTGGGAAGGACAGCAAAGGAGGCTCGCGGACTGGCCACGGCCACCAGCTGCCAAGGGCGGGGACGAGGCTAGGATTTGGGCTTGCGGTCCCCAAACCTGTCATCCTCCCATTTTGTCACACGCTCGCTCTTTTCAGTAGGCTGTGCGCTGTCTTGGATGTGACCATCCTCACTTGAAATCTGTGATCAGGGTCAAATAAGAGACTATTTATCCACAGATACTGTAAAGACATTTTATCATAATTCCAATGTAGGCACACTTCATCAGACAAGCCATGAACAGTGACTGTGCTCTGCCAAGATGTTTGTGTCTCTCAAACCATGTTCTTTACATCCTATGAAAGGCATCCCCATAATCCTGATTGTGATGGGGCAATAAAATTATAAGGCCTCAGCCTAGTGGTGATAAATCATCGCCTGTTGAATGGATATTGATCTTTTTAGGCTCAAAGATATTTAGTGATTAAATGGAATGCAGAAGACACTTGAAATGTTCAGATTCAACACACAAGCTGATTGGCAGTTATGTTCACAATGTACACCTTGTACTCTAGGTGTTTGTTACTGAATTATTCATTTAAATACCACTTTTTAAGTAACAGAGTTTAAAATATACTTAATTTAATGATGCATTCTTATAATGCTTTATTATTTATTGTTACTCTGGGATAGTCTTCGTGTTGAAGGAAATGAGGTATGAGAGCTTTGTTGAAGCCGTTAATATATTTTGTGTCTTCAGAGTACATATTAAAAGGTATAAGATGAAGGAGAAAGTGAACTTCTAACCTTTCGATGGAGCTCTTTTCCTTAATAAATCCAAAACTTAATGCGTAGAGAAACCAAAGACCAAAGTGTCAGGTTGGTTCTTGGCCACACGCGTGAACAAAAGCTCTGCTCCGTAGCTACAAGCTCAGCTTAGCACAGACCACAAGGCGCTCCTGCCCGGCCTTGCCCAGGGTGCTGCGTGGACTTGGGTTACGCAGTCCTTCTACTCTCATGAGCTTCAACATCTGTAAAATGTGGAGCATAATAATAGCACCTACCTCATCATAGGGTGGAAAGGATTAAGAAGATTATGTGTCTGAACTCTCCAGCCAGCACCTAACACACAGCAAGTACCCCGAGGATGTCGGCCATTATCGAAGGTTCCTGAGCCCAAATCCAGAGTTCTCTTCATTGCACTTCCTATCTCGCTCTTTGCATAAATACAGCTGTCACTTACTGGCATCCTTTATCTTTCTATTGTGTTTTACACAGTTAAGAACTCACCTGGTAAAATGTTGCACACTCCTGTGAAGACATGAGACCCCTTAGGAGATCAGCTCTGGCCATGTCTTCTGCGAGGCCATAGTGGGGTTGATGACCACAAGTAGCATTCTGATCCCTGATTAGAACATGAAGTTTCTGGAAAGTTCCAGAAGGTTCTGGAAGGAAATGACGCAGTAAAATGCTGCTTGCCCTTGTGAAGACATGGCACCGATTAGAAGACAGGCTCTGAGCCAGGTCTCCTGTGGGCACTTGGTGGGGTCTGTGGCCACAGTATGGCATTCTTTTCCCTGATTAGAATCTGGAGATTTTAGATCAACAGCTCTAGAATCCATTTGTCCTCTGCGTTTTCAGAATGATCAACTTTATTTGAGTGAAGACTCAGACAACAGCTCTTTGGGGCCTAGGCCACGTGTACGTTTATGGCTGCACGTAGATTTATGGGGCCAGCACATTTGTTGCCTATGCACAGGCCACCTTGGGCCGTCACGCCTGGTGCTCAGGAATGCGTGAGTTGTTCTGGAGGTGAAAGGGCACACGCCCGGTGAGCAAACACTGCTCTGTCCTGTTGTTGCTGGCTCTGGCTGTGAGCAATGCCCAGGGTGTCCGTGGCCCTCTAATTACCAACGCCAGCACCCTGGGTCACGTCGGACACAGGGGCCGTGGTCATGGCAAACGCATGACTCCCTGCCATGGCCCGGGAGGGGGAAGCCACTGAAGATGGGACACGTGGGCTGGCCGTGGAGGAACAGCCGTGCTGGGGTGAAGCACCCTCCGTCTTAATAGTTTGCACCCCCAGGGGCCTATAAAATATTAACCAGTGGTTCCTGCAGCACCTGCAGGAAGTAGCATTTATGTCACAGTTGCAGATAAGGGGAACATGGGCAGAAGCCTGGGAGCCCGCGGGCAGGGCAGGAGCAGGAAGGCAGCCACCCCGGGCACGCCTGTTCCTCAGGCCTCACCACTTCCTCTCTGCACCGCGCAGCTCACCCGTCCCAGCGCCGGGGCTCACGCAGGACATGCTCATAAGGGAGACTCACCAAGCCAGCAGGATCCGACACACGTTCCCGTGACTGGCCCCACGTGACCGCGGAGCCCCAGAGGAAGGGTGTGCCCTCCCCGCGCCGTGCGAGGGCCAGTCCCGACATGACGGTGTGGCCCGGCGCGTCAGGACTTCGGAGCGAGAGCAGCTTCCTCCTTGCTGTTTTTGCACGGAGAACGTCCCCTCTCTGTACCAGCGGCAAAAGCTGAGCATCTCCGCTGCCATGACTTGTGGATACAGGGACGAGAAATTTCCACAGTTAATCTCACCTAACAGGAAGGAACTACGGTTTGATCTGCCTTTTTGTCCTTTGAGAAAATGCTTTATTGTCGTCTAGACAGGCGACGTTACCGAGCTGGGAACACCAGAACTAGCCGTTTGCCACCTGACTCTGGTAACGGCTGTCTCTGCAAAGTCAGCTGATCCTGCAAGTGGTAAATTCAAGGATCAGATTTCCAATAAACTCCATTTTTCTGCAATTCCCTGATTTCCTTTTAAAATGACTTTTGATAACTTTCAGGCCGTGTTCTTCAGTCCTGTACATCTACTTAAATCTGATGGGCCCGAAGAAAGCAAGGGACACTGTTAACCTGCAGACGACATTATCCGACACTCCAGAGCAAAACCCCCACCCCGGAAAGTCTAGGAGCTGGTTTCTTCTCGGGTGCTTCTTACCTGAGTGAGTCCAGAGTGGGTTTCCGGAATTCTGCCTGTAAGCGCCAGCGGACTCCCAGCCCAGTGCGGGGCCCTGGCGATGTTGGGGGGCCATGTCCCTCCACATTGTCGTGGAGAAGCCTGCTCTGGGATGGACGTAGGTTTCTCGATGAGCTCTGACTTTGTCCTCCTCGGAAAATTACAGGCTTTCAGGAAATTCTTAGTCTGGGGAAAGGCAGCGCACTGGAGAGCTTGGACAGTTGGAATTTCCTTCCAGAAATGCAGGAGGGGCATCGCTCGTCTCCTACAGTGTGAGTCATCTCACCTGCGACTCCAGTGGTGTCCTCCGGGGGACCCTGTTCAAGACCAGCCTGGGCAGCATAGCAAGATCCCATCTCCACAAAAAATAAGAAGCTAGCTGGGCATGGTGGTGCACACCTATAGCTAAAGCCACTCAGGAGGCTGGAGGCAGGAGGATCTTTTGAGCCCAGAAGTGGGAGGTTACAGTGAGCTGTGATTGCACCTGGACAGCAGAGCAAGACCCTGTCTCTTAAAATAAAAAAAAAAGGAAAAAGTACAATTTTAGGAGCAGAAACAGAAACTTGTATATATGACAGAAACTTGTATATATGTATCTATAGAGAGAGACATAGAGAGATTTTATTTTTTTACTAATCCTAATCCATACATAAGAGTAGAACAAATAAGGCATAAATTCTGCAAAGTGGAGTCTTTGTTTTGCAGACAAAGGGAACAAAATCGGTGCTCCTGTCCAGGCGGACGAACCCTCAATGCATCTGCCCTGCTCCTCACTCCGCGCAGGCTCGGGCTGGCCGGGGTGGCTCTACGTGCAGGTTCTTGGGGGGCGTCCTCGCTACGCCCCTACTCCCCACTCACCTCCCGTAAGCCTAGACGTGGGGAAGTTGTCAAGGCCTGAGGTCCCCAAACTGGAAACCCCTGCCGGGCTGTGGAAGATGTTTCTCCAAAGCTCCCAGGGGCTGCTGGAGGGTCCCCAGCGCCGCGTGATGCTGCCACTTCCCTGACGGTGTGATTGATAATTTAGGAATGTAGAGCCCCTCGGACCTACCGTGGCAGTTTCTCCCACATGGGACATGTTCATGTGTGAATAACATCCAGCTAACCCTGTTCATAACTGAAACATGTTCCTAGAGGCACACTCATAGCTAGAGTCAGCCTCTGAACCTCACTGTCCCAACTGTGAAATGGGAATAAAGCTCGCAGGGTTAGTCCTGTAATTACATAACTAACAGGTCTATGGAAATGTGAGGTTAAAGCAAATCATTGCAGAATCAGTCCCGTTACTCCGCAGAAACATTTGTTATAGTATCGCTGACTTGAACATGCCTCAAAAAAAACAACGTTGTGCAATCGATAGCATGTTAAAAAAGCAAAGCCAAAAGAATTTTAAGTTTGTAAAAATGATACAACTGTTATCTGTGTCCTACAACATGGGCAGAAATATGCTATGCAGATTTTTCCCTCATAAGCCCAAACATCCAGGGAAGTGTAGACAGCACGCAATTAACTCCACGCCATCGTAAATTTGATATTGCATTATTGTGCCCACGGCTCGTCAACCACACACTCGACAGTGGAGATGTTTTGGCAGCTTTGGGGAGGGGCAGTGAGGTGATTTGGGCGACCAGTCCACCAAGCCAGCTACCTAGGAAGACTTGCGTTGACGTCTTCTCTACCGCACAATAAATTTGTTTAAACACGGTATTACACAATAATCCCCTTGCTTGTAAAATTGCACTTGAAGTTATTTCAAAAATAGCCAGTTTAGCATTTTAATATTCGAAGGCTTCTGCGAAGTTGGGGAACGGCTGTCTCTTGAATCTCCTGTTCACTTTTCTCTTTTCTCAGCTCCCCAACCCAGAACCCCGGTTCTGAGCTGGCAGAAGTTGCTTTACTTCCTGTGCTTTCGTTGTCTGTGATGAAGAAAGAGCTTTGTTTATGGGCAATCGTGTGATGTAACTTCTGGGCTTCTCAAAGCAGCTGGTGTTTTTAACTCTTTTTCTTTCCTTGACTTGTCAGTTTAGGGGTGGACGTACACACACATGGGAAGCCATACAGGGGTCTCAGAAACGTGTGGTAGTGGAGAGCTAGACGGTGTTGCTGCAGCTGGCCACCACCTGCACCTGTGCGAGCGAGGGAGGAGGGCGGAAGCCAACAGCCCCCGCCAGATGCCCTAACCCCACCCCTCCCCCTAACCCTAACCCTAACCCTAACCCTAACCATCACCATCCCTGCAGCTCCTGTGTGTTTCGTTCTGACCCCCGTGCAGGGAGGGAGCTTTGACTACCTCCACTTTATAGGACACTGAGGCTTAGACAAGTGGAATTGGGCCCAAGGTCACCCAGGGGAACCTGGGTTCAGACCTCAGTCTCCTACGCCTGATTTGCACTGTGAAAAGTCAGAGCTGCCCATGAATGTCTAGTAATTGGTTAAAATACCTAGGAGCAAAGTGCCCCGGCCCCTGGCCCTGGCGTTTCAGTTTCATCATTTGCCCAGGCTGACAGGCTCATGTTTTATCTGATTCCTCCTAGAGCTCGCCAAGGTAACACCTAGGAGTCTACGCTGCTTTAGGGGCACGTTATTGAAAATGAAAGCCAGTTAAAATTGGATTGCTTCCCAGTTAATCTGGATTGCTAATTTTGATTGCATAGTCTTAATTCTCACCCTCTAGGAAACAAAAAGTGTTGATAATCACATGAACTTTATCGAAGTGTTCAGTAATCCCGTCGGCTGCAAATCTGACCTAGGCTTGAATTCCAGTCTGGAATCTGCAGCCGTCCAGAGGGAACCTGGAGGTCTGTCCCAGTCCCAGCTCTAGCCGTCCGCCCCTCCCCCTCCTCCTTTTCTATTATTTTGCAAAAAGCCTCTTCTGTTACCCAGGAGACCTTCAGAGTCAGCTGGCTTTCCTGGGGCATTCCACACACTTATCAAATTTTTCTCTTGCTTTCTCAATTTGATTAATTGCAAACATGAGATAAGGTAAAGATTCCTCCAAACACGCAGCTGCTCGGTCCACAGATGCTTCTTTTCAGCACACCACAGACACGGCTGCTGGGGCCGAGCTCCGGGCCAAGACCGTCACCCTTCTGTGACTCGACCATCTCCGACAGGCAGACTGGGGCAGCGGCAGAATCAAGGAGGCAGAGTGCCGGTCACTTGTGATCACGGGCCAAAGGTGAGCGGCGGATCTGCTCTGCCGCCCTGGCCACGGCGCCATGGTGCACAGCCCAAGTGCCGATGCTCAGACAGCGTTTCCCATCAAAACGTCATTTTCTTCCTCTTGTCGTTTTTCTCCTGCCAGTATATGAACTTTGCATTTTAGGCTAGAATTTACCAACCCTAAATAACACATATAAATAAATTTTCTTTATATAATCTGAGCAGTCAGTCAAATGTAAGTAAGTAGGTTTATCTGACTAACTAGTAAAATCTAACAGGTGTATTTGAAAGTCTGACCTGGACTTTACTTCTTGTAATTGATTCTGTGTCCGGTAATCTTGAGTTTTCTAAAGAGTGATTAAAATCCGTCATTCCAAGTGTCCTGCGAAGCACGGTAGATGCTCGATCGGAACAAACCAACTTGGATGAAATGTCGCCTCCTCCAAGCAGTGCTTGAGCTTCTTGTGGTTAGATTTCAGCTGTGTTCAGGGCCACTGGTCCAAAAATAGTTCTCCTTTGTCCACAAGCAACTCTCAAAATATTTACATGTCCCAGGCTATTCTGATTTGGGACAAATCCTCAGATTAGTTTTCTGGGAGGCGGGAACGTTGCATTTGCATTCGCCTAGTACCAGCACGCGGAGAGGGAAGGAGCGGGAGGAGGAAAAGGCGCAGACGGCAGTTAGGAAGGACGCGCAGGGCGCGGAGCTGAGAGGACAGCGGTGACGGGAGGTGGTTCCCACTTGCCTGGGCAATGCCCCCAAAGGTCCAAGCTGTCAACTTTAACTAAAGAAGTTACCCATTTTTGCCTGTATTTAGTTGTGAATAGACCAGTTCTTATTAAAGAGAAAGGTGGATCCACAGATGTTTGATGCATCGTTAGTCTGTAAATTATAGACACATCGCAAGTTCTTGATGTTTAGTTAAAACAGCACTGCGTGGAACTAAAGAGAGGTCATACTTTGGAACGACAGCCCCTGTATGCCCAGCAATCCGATCAGCATCTCGCAAGGGCTCACAGAGAACAAAAAATTCTTTTTCCCTTTTTTAACTCATTCTTAGCTAATAAAGTACTGTAGGTGCCCCCAAAGTCCATTTTCCAATGAAAACGTTACCCCGTAAAGGTTTTTTCGGTTGTCCAATTTAAATAAATTGGCAAGGTAGATGACAGAATCTCACTGGATACTGAAATTATCTGCAAAGGCAGTCTTGCGTCTTTGAAATCATGCATGTCCGCACACTGCTTTTTTCACTGTCGTGCCATGGGGAATTCGCCTGACTCTTTAATGTTGGTCGGGTTCTTATCATCACCAGAGCCACGTCCTGCACTGACCAGAGCCTTGTCTTTGGGCACCTGGAGTTGCCAGAAGTGCAGCACCATCGAGCCCGCTCTGCGTGAGGCCCCACTGGAAATGTTCCACGCGCCCTGGGTCCTGCTTTCGTGGCCCAAAGGCGGCTGGGGCTTTCCCTCCTGTGGTTGGCTGTTTGTGTCCCACACGGACCGGGAGGTCTCGCTCCCGGGAGTGACTCCGGTGCCGTGGATGTTGGCTTCTCTCCTCACCAACCCTTCCACCCGCCGTGGGGCGACGGGGTTCCTATGCAGGAGGATCCTAAACCAGTCCTTCATTAGTCACCGTAAAGCCACCTGGTAATAGGAGAGGCGGAAGCATTCAGCTGTTAGGCAGTTCTCTCTCTCCTGAAGAGTGACTTTGGGTAACAAAACTGGCCCTGCCTTCAGACGCGTGAAATATTTTGGAGATTTCCCTTCCTATGCTTAGAAGATGATTCATTTTGTCATCTTCCAAGGACAGCTGCGCCTGGGCTCAGCAGGGGAGTGGGGACCCACATCTTCTTTAAAAAGACAATTACATCATATAGTTGTCCTTAAAGACTCGGGCCACGTGTGACCAGGTCTGAGCTGACGGGACCAGGGACCCTCAGCTGACGATGCCCATGGAGGCAGGTCCGGAGGAGTGGATGGATGAGCACTTTGTTTGGAATGGGTGTGGCTTAAATTCTTTAGTTCTTTAGTTCTGTGCATATTTTGGGGAAAAATCATAAATTTGCTGCTAAGGTTTGAGTTAGAAAATAAAAGGAGGAGCAACATGCTTTCTCTAACCCAGCTCGATCTTCCCTACAAACTGCAGATTCTTCCGATGCTGGTCCGACAAGCAGTCCTCGATCTGACTTTGCTGTTTCTTAAAGCAGCAAACATAGTGACCACTTGTTACCTTTTATTTTTAGAGGAGTGTCAAGCACTTTCCTGATGTCTCTGTTCATCTCATTCCATTGCACCTGAATGTGAGATGTGATTCTGTGAGTGTCTGTGTATGTGCACAAACCTTTGAGATTTCTTGCAATGGGTCGACATTTTTTACAGGCGAGGAAACAAGCTGAAGCATGTTTGTCACTGAGCAGAATCTGGGTATTGGTGCTGTTCTACTTTCTAGCTCTTTGCACGGGACCAGAAGCCTGGCATTTGCTGAAAGGATGACTTGGACGTGTCTCTTGAGTTTTCAGGGCTTTGGTTTTCTCTTCTCAAAAATAGTCTTTATCTGTCTCACAGGGTTGTCATTCTGATTGGAAAAGAATGTGGAAAACTCTGAAAGTACAGCTTGAAGGCT
This sequence comes from Indri indri, assembly GCA_004363605.1. Lineage (NCBI taxonomy): Eukaryota > Metazoa > Chordata > Mammalia > Primates > Indriidae > Indri > Indri indri. Next base: position 15,134 of record RJWJ010022117.1, on the reverse strand, counting down.
CACGCCTTCTTCCTCTTTTTCTTTCAGCATCTGAAGAGCTTGTTGTGACGGTTCGGGATGGGGAACCACGCGGGGAAGCGCGAGCCGCACGCGGAGAAGGCCGGCACGGTAAGCCACCAGCTGAGGCGGGAAACGCACGACGTTCTTGTCGTCAAACGCCAGCCCCTGGGCGCAGCGTCGGCTAGAGGCGCTGGGCCCGCCACCGCGCTCCGCGCCGTCCGCGGGTGGGAGCTGAGCCCCCGTCGTTATGATGAATTATCATTGATAATCTACTCAGGAAGATTGCCTGTCTCCGGATAGGTCGTGAGCTTGAGAGGAGATACAGGAAGCAGGGGAGGGAGGAAAAGACGGAGACAGAGAAGGAGAAAGAGAGAAATCAGAAGGAAGATGAGGCCTTTGCTCCCTGCCCACGGGGCGCGATGCCGTGAGCGTCGGCAGAGTCTCAGAGAGAAAGGAGATTGTGAAACTCTTCTGCTCTCATGAAAACATGCTTTTGTTTTTTCAATGGTTTCTATTTTTTAAACGAGGGTATTCCCAGATCGCACCCTGTCCACTCTACCCAGAGCCCTGGTGGAGGGACGGGAGACCCTTGAGCCGCCTGCTCAGTCCTCTCCTGAATCAGGGACGGCCTTCTCCAGTGTTCGGCCACTTGGCCCTCACGCCTGTTTTCCCTCCTTCTGGGGTCTCGCCCGGCCCCGACCGCACCTCTCATCTCCCGGAGTCTCCACGCCCACCAGGGTCCTGCCCACCTCAGAGATCCAGGCCCAGGGGCCGACGACGGGGATGGTTTGCGAAGGTGTCCAGTCCAAGAGCCCAGCTTCCAGGTCACCCGCTCCCGGGTGTCCTGGCTCGTGCTGCCTGGTTTTCTTCTAAGACGGCTGGCTTGTTACCCCCCTGCTCTAGACACTTCCAGGGCCGTCTGTAGCCAGGACCCCAGCCCTGCCGGACTCAGCCCTTCCCATGGCACCTCCCTCCACAGCCTTTCCTGACCGTCCTGTAGAACATTTGGAAACTACGAATGAGCTAGCAGGAGAACTGCAAATTATAAACCACCCAAACCTTTCCAGCTAGTCAGAAGTGATCTTTGTGATCCTAGCGCAGCATTTGCGGTTTTCCGGCTTATTGATGGGCATCCACTTCCCACTCTCATTCTGACTCTCTGTGTTGCTTTCCACACCCCTGCACTGTCTCTGGACTGAGGTTCCTTCCCGCCTTGTGTGACTGAGACCCCACGGCAGGTCACGTTCACAGGGACCACCACTGACATGAGCCTGACATTGTGCACAAAACTCTGAATATACCCCAATTTGGGGAGGGGGGATTGTTCGATCTCTTTGTTTAACTCAACATAAGATTATGCTACAACTTGGGATGAAATGGCAGGGCACCAGAACGCTGCCATGCTGAGGGTGGAGGCCCGCGACCCGCACGCGGAAGGGCTTTTAAAATGTCCACTGAATCGAATTGAATTGAATTGTGCCCTTAAGATCTCCTTCTATGGTCTGTGGGAGTGTTTTTATTTAATAATAGCGAACTTTACAGTAACGGGTCCTCTGATGCGTACTTGGACTCAATTTCTGTATCAGCCAAAGAGGTAATTTTCCACGACTTGCTTTCAAATCACCATGCAAAGCGCATGAGTGATTGCCTGCCATCCTGGTGTATCTCGTCTTAATGACAGTCTTGGAAAGTGTCATCTACAGCATTATCTCGTTTCTGACTAATGATTTAGAAGGATCAATTTTCTAAATATGTAAATGGTCTTAGTAAATACTGGATGGAGGGTGACTCATTTGATTCTGCTGATACTGACACAGTATCACTGATAATTCAGTAGTTACAATTAGCAGTAACATCAGGAGGATACAGTCTCAGCTAAAAGTGAGAGTGGAAAAAACAGCTCTTCTCAGCGTTCTCTAGACCGTTAACACTGTGTGGTATTTTAAGTCTTAGAATGACTGATTTGCAACTCCAGTTTCTAAAAACCTCTGTGGCTACAGTCTCTTGCCTATTGTTTGACGTTGTAAAGCACCGAAATATATTTTTAATTTGTTTCATTCTGCCAGGGAGAGATTGTTGAGCATAAGCCTATACTTACGCTTTCATTTTCTGAAATCTAATTTTTAAATTTCTGATCAAGTAAAAACATCAAAAACTGAGAATTTAAAAACTATATGGTTTCTGTAGGTAGCTTCTACTAGTAAGAACTTTAAAAAAAAAAAAAAAAAGCCTTCATAGAAAACATTCGATGCCCTTCGAAGTCTGCGTTCCATGACGCTGCACGGCCTAGGTGGGCATTTAAACTTGCAGCGCAGGAAAATGCCACAAGAGCTCCCGCCCCACTGGTGGCCACTCTGAGTATTGGTGTGTGAAACTGGGAGGCATTCTGTTCCCTTACGAGATGGTGCAAGGAGGGGCTGTGTCTGTTTCGGGAGCTGCTTACTGATCTGTGCACCATGCACGGGGAGGGCAGCTCCCTCCAGCCCTAAGCCACATCCTCCCGCCCCTGTCCGCCTCCCTCCTGAGGCCCCTCCCTGCGGCCTGCAGAGACCTTGCAGCGGTGATCTGACGCCGACGCACTGGTCAGTTTGTCCTCTGGCTGCCCCCCCGCACCGCCAGAGAGGGCCTCCCTCCACTCCTCACTCGCACTAGGGCCTTGGACATCCCGGCACGGCTGACTCCGGATGTTCGGAAGAGTAAATAAAGCGCACCCTGTTTGCTAACTCCACTTGCACATAAGAACTGAGCTTCCTGGCACGCTCTGCCCTCCGTGGGGGCGGGGGAAGGAGATGGGAGACCGTCTCTGCCCTCCAGGACCCTCCAGTCTAGTGGGCAGGTTTTCCCCGAGTGACTCAGAGCCTTGAAATCCCTTCCCTGGTTTCTCTCTGATCCCGAGTTAGACGTGAGGGGAAGAGCAGCTGACCAGGGGGTAACTGGAATTTCTCCGCTCAGGGTGAGAAGACAAAGGACTCGCTTTGCTAAAGTTGCACCGTTGGCCCATGTCCTGGTAGCGATGTGGTGGGAGCCGCGGTCCTGGTGCCAGGTCCAAGAGCCGCGCTGGGCCCAGGGCAAGACCCATCAGCGGGGGAGCCAGGGCCTGTCCTGGCCGTGATTCACGCCCGTCGGTGACTAATAACTTCCCGGGGGCAGGAGCAGTTTCAGTGACTCACTCTCATGCTCAGAAATGAAGAAATCCCTGTTTCACTTTTGATTCCGTTTTTTATTTTTAGTCTCAGTGAAGTTTTGGGTTACAAATGACCCTTAGCCGTTTACCAGCTTTCCATCAGCCTGCTGTTTGTATTTGGTCTCCACTTTCGCTACAGTCCTTTGGCAGAGCTGGGGGTGGGGGTGGTCGCCGCGGCCCTGGGGAGGGAGAGACCCAGCCGCAAGCTCAGCGCAGTCCCTGCCGCGGTGGCCTCGTGCCTGCCTGACGGTCCCGGAGGTCCAGACGCAGTCAGATGTGTGGCTGAGCTGCTGCTGGAGGAACCCATGGCCTGTGGTCAGCGTCAGGGAAGGCACTGGGCCGAGGCCCTGGGAGGATTGGCACGTGGTTGCAATAGTGCCGCGGAGGCACTAGTCTCTCTCGGAGCTCCCCTCCCACGCCGCTTGGCTTCTGACCTGTGAGTTTGCTGCCTGGAGCTTTCGGGTGACAGCTAAGCCTCCACCAAAGGCAGCGCCAGTGGTGGCAGCCTAAGCGCCAGGTGCCCTGTGGACATTATCTGCATCGTGTGTTGTACTAGAACAGTCTCCTGGGGCCGCCACAACAAGACACGCAGACTGGGCGGCACAACCACAGAAACGTGTCTCTCCAGCTCAGAGACTGGCAGTCCGAGGTCACGGTGCTGTCGGGGATGGTTCCTCGGCAGCCTCTCCTGGGCTTGCAGACGGCCACCTTGTCCCTGCGTCCTCGTGCAGTCATCCCCCTGTGTGTCTGTGTCCTCGTCTCTGCTTCCTGTACGGACCCCAGTCATGTGGGCTGAGCCCCACCCTGGTGGCCTCATTTTAACGTCCTTTCCTCTTTGAACGTAGGCGCGTTCTGAGGTTGTAGGAGTCAGGACTTCCATACGTGAATTTTGGAGAACGTTGTTCAGGCCACGGCGTGGACTGTACGGCTTCCAAGCCCTGGCAGCGGTCAGGCAACGGGAGCGGGGAGGGAAGGAACTTGCTCCAGCCCTGGGACTGGAATTTGCTGCCAGCGTCTGACGCCCCACCCTAAGAAAGACACTGCCGTCGCTCCGGGAACGGACCCCCCACCGACAGCCACACTTATCAGAGACCACAGAGTGTGTTTCTCTTCTCTCAGCTCAGACGGGCACTTCCTGTGTCACGTCCTCCTTCCTGCCTCCCACCGCACCCACGGCGGCGTCTCCGCTTGTGACTCGCACTGCTGCGTTCAGCCCGTCTCCACGCTGCGGACCCGAACAGTGGCCGTCTCCATCCTCCCAGCACCGAGGGCCCCGGCTGAAGGGGACCTGCCCACACCAGGCAGGGACGGAAGGAGAAGCTGGCAGGTGCGGCAGGAACATTAGTGCCATTAGTGCGGGCGCACCTGCAAATCTGCAGCTTCTAGTGGCCACATAAAAAAGCAAAGAGACAGGTGAGGTTAATTTTAATGTCACATATTTTCTTTAACTTAATAAACCGAATGTCATGTCAGCGTAGGATCTGTATAAGAATTACCGATGACGCAGTTTACAGTCCTTTTCCTCACACTGTGTCTTCACACTGGGGGATTTATCTTGGGGGGCCACCCGCGGCTGGGACCACAGGACCGGGCGGCACAGCGCCAAAGCTGCCTCGGCTGTCCCACCGGGCAGAGCTTCCCAAGAACCTTTCGTGGCTCCGTCTGTGCGTCTAGTCTGTTGTCGGATACACAAACGCACCCTAAAGAAGTCAGGAGAACAATTGCCGATCCCCAACTCTGTTCACCCAGAAGCTCGGCACAGCCTCCCCTGGGCAGACGAGTCGGTATTGATGAAGATGAGGAGGAGGAGGACGCTGAGGGACGGCGGCGGCCTCGGGCTCACTGCCGGGCCAGTGGGCAGCATCAGGGCCCCGATGCACGAGAACACGTGCGCAGGAGGGACCGTCCGCGTTTGCCGCGGCGCGCCCAGCCCCCTGCCCCACCCCGCCCTGCCCGGCAGCACCCCAACCCCCGCCCCCGGCCCTACGGCAGCTTCCGGGCCAGACCTGGGCCTTCGGCACAGGTTCTAGACCCTACACAGTGTCACACAGAATCTGTCGAGCTGTGTTGCCCTGAATTTTCTCTGAGGAAGGGACGTGCTGTTTCAAATGCATGAGGGACTGAGTTCTTTCAAAGTTCACATGTAAATCGGCTGTTCAGGACTGAGAAACATGTTTTAACTGTCTGTTCCTACCTCCGTCCATTCGTGCCTCTGCACACACGTTTAAAAATCTTCTTATAACTGCCTGCTCTGCAGGACTATGTGCTGCGCTCTGCAGACGAGAATTCTGGCCTCGCCACCAGCTAGCTAGGGCTGTGGGCAAGTCACGTCACTTCTCCGCGCTCCAGTCACAGCGGAGATGCTGCTGTCCTGACACATGGATGAGCTCACGTGCGCCCCGCACCCAGATGAGCTCCGTGCACACAGCAAGTGGTGTGTGCCGTTTGCTGTCACTGTTACTGATGTTCTTCTTGCAGCGATTATTTTAAAAGGAAAATAAGCCCCAATGTCCGTCCTCGAAATAGCTCGCCACCTAAGGGAGGGACCAAGAGAACCATGAGGCTCCGCTCAGAGCAGCGTTGGGATGTGGAAGGGTCACGCGCAGCCGGTTCCCGGGGCTGCCAGGACGGCGCCCCCACCCACGAGAGCAGCCACCACGTGAGAGGGGAAAGGCCCGGGTGTCCTCCCCAGTTTCCCGAGGATTGAGACAAGCATAGACGAATGTTTAAATACTTAAAAAAGGAACTTATTAGTCTCTTTGGTGTTTCAAATGAAACTGATTGCTTTCATGTAAGCCGTGGCCCGAGGCCAGGTGTGTGGCAGCCAGAGCAGCGAGCACACGTCCCACCTCCCCAGGGCTGATCACACCGCGGGGGGATCCGCTCCCACATTTAATTATCATTAAAACCCGCTCTGTCTCAAGAGACTCTCTGGATATTATTAAAATAAAATTCTGAGAAACGAGACTGTCCGTTCGCCAACACACGAAGGCATCGAAGCGATCCAGCTGCCGCCGTCAGCACGCAAGCAGAATCTTTCGCTTTGACGGGAAAATGTGTTTCCTGTAAAACTCCCGACAGCCCAGCTGGGAGATGTCACTGACTTTTTTGCACGATGAGTGATTGTCTCATGGCCGTTCCTTTATGGAATCATAAATCCTGCAACGTTTTGTCCTCAGCGTAGGATGTTGTCAGGTTATTTAACTTTTCTAGTAAGTTCTTTTCTTGTCGTAGCGTCCTCAGGAATGAGAAACGATTATGTTTCAGACCATCGCCGGCTCACCCCTGCTCTCCGCAAGCTCTCCCCGCTCCACATGGAAGCGAGGTCCAGTGAGGGCGTGAACCTTGTCTGTTTAGCTGACGGACACACCCTCGGCCCACGGGTGCCGGCGCATCCTGGCGCTGACATGGAGGGAACGTTTGCAGAAGGACATATCCCAGCCACCCGGCATCCTCCCACCCAGACAGGCCACGCGTGCAGAGGGCAGGAAGCCGCCCCCCCCACTCCGAGAGACCCCTCGAAACTCCGCACCCAGCACTGCCGATTTCCCCACCCCACACTTCCTCCTGCAGTTGCGTGTGGAAATGGACCACGTCGCCAGGACGTTTCACAGAGAGGGCAGCAGAATTGCTCAGAAAGTCACTTCCATCCAGTCCCCCAGACTCCGGTCGGGGTCCTGTGACACGGCTCTCAGGCCTCTGCACGCCAGGTTCACGGGGACGCTGTACCTTTCTGACTTGGCTGCCGTGCATCGGTGGTTGTTAGGTCTGTTCGCGTATTAATATAATTTCCATTTTTAGGCAAGTCACATAAACAGATTTTTTGAGAACTTAGGTAATTCCTGAGTTAGTCATTTAATATATGTTTGAAAGCTCAGGGGACTGGCAAGTAGGCACCAGAGACACTGACCAATTTGGTCTGACACACGGACACCTGGGAGCACCTGGACGACATCTGGAAAGTACTTAGGGTGTGGGGAGCAGACAGACTTTTCATTGTACCCTGTCTTCGGCAGAGTTTCAAAATTCTGTCTCTGTCTCTCTCATTCACAGGCACCCCTAAAACCCTCCGCGACCCCAATCGCAGAACATTAGACTGTCTCCCGTAGGCAGATGGTGTGCTCAGGCGGCCACACTGGGTGGGACTGGCGCCCTGTGCCTGCACCTGCCCAGATGCCCCTGAGGCAGCACCATCCCGCAGCGCGTTGCATGCAAGGGGCGTGCCCTGGGTCCGTGTGTCCGGGAGGCAGCCCACAGCATGTGAAGTGGGGCTGGTACAACCGAAGAACTGAGGTTTTAATGTTGCTTGTTTTTCCACAATTTGGATTTGAACAGCCCCTGTCGGGAGGGGCTCCCCGTGGGTCGTGCATCTCTGCCGGAGGCTGCAGGTGACGGCCCTCGTCTCTCCCGGTCCCCCAGATGTTCGCTGCCTTTTGTCCACGAGAAGAGCTGGGCTGGTTCCCACGGCCACACAATTCTGTGCAAAAGTTAATATTGAGTGCAGAAGGTAAAATCCTCTGAAACACACACGCACCTGTGAACGCCATGACTGCAAAGGACGGCGCCCGTGTGCTGCCGACTGCGGCAAACATGAGTGGGCTCGCGGGCTCGTCTCAACTGGGAAGCGTGGTCTCAGAGCAGGCGTGTGCGTGACGCCCCCTCAGAGCGCGGCCAGACTTCCGTAACACGCACACAACAGCGCGCGCTTGGGCAGATGCTTCTGGGCGTGCCGTGCCCTCCGAAGTTGGCGCTGCTGGTTTGCTTAGTGCTTCTAAGAAAACTTCACTGAACTCCTAGGAAGAGGAATAAAATAATGCAGAAAAGGTACCCTGGCAAAGAGGTCTTTCAAACTCTGTGGATAATGCACGACCTGATTACGGTTCTGCAAAACCCAAAACAGATCTAAGCTGACTTGAGAATGAGCCAGGAGAGTGGCAAGTGGTGGCGACCAGCGCCCAGTGGGGTTCCGGAAACCTCGTTTGCATTTAAGGATTGAGAGCCTTAAGAGGTGGCTGGGCCAGCTGTTTACCACGGGCGGGAATGTCTTGGGAATGTTGTGCTCCAGAAGTGGAATTTCTTACTGACCTTAGAGAACAACCTTGTGACGTTTACACTTGATAGCAGGTTCTCGAATGTGTTGAGCCAGCGATGTTTTTGCTTTTGGGACAAACTCAAAGAGAAAGTCTCTGGTGGATGCTTTATGTGGAAAGCCGTGAGGTCAGTTCTGATTTTTAAGGTCTGGAAGGGGGCATGCGGTTTCGTCTGATAAACTGGGAACCCTAGCACCTCCGTTAGTCAGAGTCACTGGCAAGTCCTGCAGGGAAGGTAATTACTAAAGACAGAGGTGTGATTAGCAAACATGCCAGTCCCTCTGTAGCCTTCATTAAACACGATGGTGCCTCAAGGCGGTGGAAAGCCCACAGTGGGTGGGCTCGCCTGCGCTGACTCTGCGAACGGCACCTGTTGCGGGACCCTCTTCCACCCGAGTCCTCTCCAGTTCCCAACACGACCCCAGTCCCCACGTCCTTGCTGCTCGGGGGACCAGGCCGAGGCGTCCCTGCTGGGGGTTGGCCGAGGCTGGGCAGGGCTCCGAGCGCAGGCTCCGGCTCAGGGCAGGGAGGGGTCGGGCTTCGGCTGAGACCCCCCCACCGGCCCACTCAGACCCCCGCGAGACCTGTTCTCCATCCTCTCACCCACATCATAGGTTTGATTGGGTTTGGGAGTTATTTACCAACTCGGGTTTTATCAGAAACTATGACTCAGTTTGCAAGCAGCTAACTGTAAACAGACTTTTGGAGCTCTCAAGTTGTTTAATGTACGTGCTTACTTAATGCAGGGTGTCGGATATAACAGATACGTTGTTCCTCGTGTGAAGTTACAGAAACGGCAGAACATGTGCGGCGGCGGTGTGCGTCTCCCTCACCCCCCAGGCCGGCAACATGTTTCTCTCCCTGCCCGTTCGCGCCCCGGGGCCTGGCGGTGCTGACGGAGCCGGCTGATTCCATGAGAGAGGGACCCTGGTCCTCCGAGGAGTTGCACTTGTCTTTCATCCTGTTTTTAGCTAGACTCATGACGCTTCCCTTCCTGATTTCTCATGTCACTATGTAACGCTGCCCACCTACTCCCCCCACATCTGTAATTCTGCATCATCTTGTTACGCAATGTCACAGCTGGCGAGCCCAGGGAGACCGAGGTCTCGGCCCGTCACCAAAGGTGGGACACAAAACTAGCACACGCGGGTTTGTCATTAAGTGGGATGTTTAAGGTGGGAGGACCTGCGCTCGTGATGGGTCTGTTCTATGTGAAATGGTTTCCAAGTTCGAATCCGGATGTACATTCGATGGACAACCCAACACCACGTGTGGCACAGCAGATGTTTCCTTGTGAATTATTGGCGGCTGGGATGGGATTATCACTGGGACAACACTCCTTTTTCGGAGGGTGGAGGAGATGAGCTCATGGCAGTGAGAAGTATGTTCAGCACCTCCCCGTGGGTGTTTCCCAGGAGGGCAGGGAGGTGGCGGCGAGGTGAGTGTCGCTCGGCGGCACGCGGCGGTTCAGCCTTCGCCGTGTCCGCATGCTCGTGCGCGCCACCCTGCGCCCGCACCTCTTACCCAACTCCAGGTAATTTCAGAAATGCCAGCGCGTAATTGTACCCGTGAAGACAAGTTTATTTTAGGCTCTGAAAGTGGAAAGCATGTCTTTTCGTATAAAATTTCTGTGCTTGTTTTATTATTAAGGAAGAACTTTTTTAATACAGTCTTTAATAAAAGTTTTTTACAATGTTTTAAATTAAATCAAACCTGGAAAATCCAGTTGTCAAAATGGAGTCCCCTAAATTCAGCAGATCAGTTTTAAAAATTTAAATTTGAAAGCATGAATTTTTATATGCTGGAATGCATTTGTGAAAAATTATCTCGCTGCAAATGCGAGTGTGTGTGTCTCTGGTGTGTGTGTGTGGGGGGGGGGGGTGGCGTTGCTCTGGTCCCCAGACTCTGTCGCTGAGGAACCCATGCACAGCTGCAGGGACACCTCTTCACACTCAGCCCGGGCTCTGCACTTGGATGATTCTTACGCTTCATTCTCCTAACTGCAGTCTGGTGCTTGCATTAATTTAATTATCATGTTTTTAAATTTGATTATCATACAGTTTTAGATGAAATTCATTATTATCTTTCTGCAGCCTTTGATACTTGGAAAACAGAATCCTTGTTATTTCATGCATCCTAAATTGTGCTTGAACACAAGTCATACGTAACCAAACACAAACCGTAAGTAGATAAATCAGACAAGTTGGTAATTACATCAATCGCCCGTGCAGATGTAGGATTACTGCAGCATAGGTTATTCACGGATGTGTGTGCATTAGCACTACATACTGTCTCAGAATTGCATTAGGGCACGTAGCAAAATACCAATGTCTAGAAATTTAACTGTAAAAGTTTATCTTAAATGTTGTTTTCAAATGTGTTGGTAGAATCTGCCTCTTTTAGAAATCAGTTTAAGGAATGTCTTGTGAGCACACCCAGGCCTCCCATCCCTGCCCAGCCACCGGGCTGGAGTCACCCCCATGGGGGCTCTTCCCTCCCGTCCTCCCCTGTGGGCCTGGCCCTTTGAGCAGCCCCTTCTCCCCGCAGGGGACGGGGGTTGTGAGGTCAGGTTTGAGGCGCCCCAGGTCTGCCGCACAGCAGCCAGCTGTCTGACGCGGATTGGAGGGGTGCGGTGTGGAGTCCGAACGGCGTCGCTCTGTTTGGAGCCTGCTGTCGGCCGACGCAAACAGTAGGAAGAGAGCAGGCGGTTGCCTGAGCCCCATCTCCGAATTGAACGTAGTAATGTTTAATCTCACGCCTGCTAAAGTGGTCAGTTTGTTTTAAAAAGGAGGACAACATGCTGTCTCCACCTCAGGGGAACGGAGGTCTGGACACCGGGACTGGCCCCAGGACTCCTGGAGGTGCCGTCACACCCCCGTCTGGAGGCAAAGGCCGCTCATGCATGGACACCACCGCGCAGGCTGCCGTGGGGGAGCAGGGCCCTGCACGGGGCCGCTCCTGGGCGTCCACCGCAGCTAGAAATCGCAGGTCTGTCAAGTAAATCCCGCGAAGGTTTGGGGATGTGTCTGGCTGTGCTGAGGCTGCCAGAGACACCCTAATGTAAGAGCCGTCCTGGGCGGGGCCGAGGACCACAGTGTCCAGGAGCGCGGGCAGGACGGCAGGGCCTGCGCTGGGGTGGTCGTCGCCGCTGGGGTGTTCCAGGCAGGTGCCGCAGCCCAGCTCTCTAGCCGCATTTGGGCTGCCAGACCAGAGAGAAAACATTCCCGGGAAGTGTGGCACGATGGCCCCTCCAGCCTGGGTAATGCCGTAGCCTCCGGGGGTGTTGTCTCAGCTTCCTGCCGCTACCAGAACAAACCACGATAAGCCAGTGCCCTAAAAGAGCAGCCACTCGTTCCCTCCCCGCTCTGGAGGCCGGAAGGCCACGTCCAGGTGTGGGCAGGGCCGCCCCTCTGGAGGTTCCAGGAAGAATCCTTGCTGCCTCCTCCGGCTCCGAGGGACTCCTGCCCTGGGGCCACGGAGATGGCCGAACACTTCGCACCTGACACTGGGCAGGGGCAGGTGACCAGTGTCAGGGGCAGGTGACGGCCGTTTGCGAGTCACATAGACTCACAGCCCGCGGGGGGAAGACACGCCTGCCGTGGGGGGCACGCGGGGTCACCCCTGGGACTGGAGTGAGACCCGGGGGTGCGGGAGGAAAGGCTCTGCTGCTCCGAGAGGGTGGGGGCACCCTGTTCCCACGGGAGGAAGTGACCGGGCAGGAGCCACGGCCCACCAGGCAGGGATAAGCGTCGCTGTGCCTGGTGCCTGTAATGAGGGGAGCGTGGGCCAGGGGACCCAGTCCCAGGAGCAGACTGGGATGTCGAGGCACAGGGACTCGGACCTTAATTTTAGGCCTTGAACCCCACCTGGGAGGATCTCCGCTGCAGACCCTTAACCTACTCACCTCTGCACAGGTGCTATTCCCAGCGAGGCCACCCGCCAGGTGCGGGGTTCAGGACATATGTGAGCGGTAGGAGGGAGACACAATCTAACCCACTACAAGGATCATTACTGATTTGAATATAAAATGTGAGTGTGTAACATTTTATTCAAGAGAAAAATGTTTATACTACTGATTAGTCCTTCGTATTACTATAAAAACAACATCGTTTGTTTTAGAGAAATAAGACGGATAAGAACAAAAATATCTTTTTAATCTCCAATAACGGCAACTGTAACCACTGCTAATGATTTAGAATATTTCTAGAACCTTTTCATCTGCATGTTGTTATTATTATATGCGTTCATCACACCAGAATGGTGTTTCACAGTTTTCTTTTCACTTAAGAAGACTCTGAGCCTTTCCGTGAGAACATTAAGAAGAGTACATAGCACCTGGTACGGTCTGAATGTTGCCATCCTCCAAAATTCCTATGTCGGGGCCTGACACCCAGCATGGTGTGTCAAGGGGTGGGGAGTGATTAAGTCACGAGGGCCCCACCCTCAGGGAAGAGGCTCCGGCGACTCCCTCACCCCTTCTGCCGGGGGAGGACACAGCTGGACGGCGCCATCCACGGGGACCGGCCTCACCAGATCCACATCTGTGGGTGCCTTGACCTGGGACTTCCAGCCTCCAGGACTGTGAGAAGTAAATTCCCATTGTTCAGTCTCACTATTTGTTGCAGCAGCATCCCAGACACACTGAGGCAGCGTCCCAGAGGCCAGGTGACCTTGCGTGTCCAGGATCTTTGCTGCAAGTTAGAGCAGGAGCTTTGGAGCCTCATGGACCAGGCGCCCCTTGGCTCAGGTGTGGCCACAGAGTGGCCCTGGGCTTCCAGCTCGGCCGGTTCCTCACCCAGGGAGCAGGCGCCGCCAGCACAGGAACCCGCCTTTCCCCTTCCCCTGTGCGCCACAAGTTTGCAGAGCCCGCTGCCCTCCAGGCACAGTGCTTGGCTTGAGGGATGCAGATGCACCCTCGGAAGTGAAGTGTGGTGAGGATGTGTCTGCCTCACTGAGCTCCACGCACCTCTGCCCCGGGGGGCCTCGGAGCCCCTTTGTCCATGACTGGTGTGTGCCAACCCCGCTCCCTGCCGACCCCGCTCCATACTGACCCAGCTCCATGCTGACCCTGCTCCGTGGCATGCCTTGTTGCCACCCGGAAGCAGTCAGTGCCCACCAGGTTGGGGGACACGATGACCACAGGCAGCATCAGGCTCTCCTGGGACCTGTCCACAGGAGCATTTCCAGGGAGGGAAGGGTCCCCCACCAGCACCTACTCCAGAAGGAGGCTGCGAAGGGAGGGGCTTGCGAAGGGAGGGGCTTGCGAAGGCCTCATGCCCCAGTGAGCAGGTGGAGGCCAGAAGAGGGGGTGCCCGGTGCCCCCGCCCTGAGCCTTACACCCCTCCACCGCCCCCCTCCCTGCGCCCACCTCTCCAGGCCTCCTCACCTCTTCTTCCTCCTGGAGCATCTTCCTCCGGCCACCCCCTCCCCAGGCCTCCCTCTCTCCCCGGCGCCACAGCGGCTGTGAGGAGCCCAGCGACGCTGAGCAAGGTTTGTGCGCAGCAGAGTTAAGGAGGGTGCAGCAGCCTCTGCCCTTTGGCTCCACCCTCACCTCCTCCCTGGGTCGGGCTGGGGACTGGTGAGGTCGCAGGACCTTCTCCTATGAGGGTCACGGTAAAGCACCTCGGGACGTGTCCCAGCGGAGCACAGCCGGAGGGCCCTCGTCTCAGGGAAGTAGGAAGTGGGAGGAGCAAACACAGGTTTATCACTTTCTTTGTAGGGTAAGGCCGCCGTAGACATTGGCCCTTCACTCTGTCACACGCCGGTGAAAGCTGGGGTGCTGCGTTCACTGTATCCGTAACCTGTGTCATCTTTCCAAAGAGAGTGGGAGCGTCTGTCTGCCTCTGTGACGTTAGCCTCACGGAGTTCACACAAGCTGTTCCCTCTTTTCATTTGCGACAGTCCTGGGTATGCTTTGCACCCAAAATCACCTGTCTGCAATTTTTTTCTGTTGAATTAATAAAAGGGCTGTAGAAGTGGATGAAGTATTTGGTCTTTATGCTTTTCGAATAGAATAAATGGAATGTAAAATTTGGAGGGCATCTGTTCTTTTCGTGGCAGTTGCAGTCTTTCATTAAAGTGGTTTATTGCATGTGTTTCAAAGTGAAATGTGACGTGATGTTTGGAGAATGTTGCGGGATCATGTAAGGCTTCCTTTCTGTGAGCCGTGCTTACGACGTAGGTTCTTTGCCTATCGCTGTTGGAATGCAGAATATGTAGTTACTCTGCTCAGGAACATCATAGCGCATGCCTTTCTTGCCAACTCACCAACGTTTAAAAGAAAATCAATCTTTTATGTTTATTCTTGAGCATGTGATACTGTGAATTAAACTCTAAACACGAGGAGATTGAATGTGACTTTTTAAAAAGTCATAATTCCCTTAGGTATTAAAACAAACATTGTTTCATGAACAACTCCAGGAAACCCATTCGATCTGCATTTTTTCTGGATAACTTAGTTGTCATGTGACCTGCTAGATTGAGCTGAATACTCCACAGAGGCTTTTCAAAATAATTGTACGACTTGTATCTTCTTGTAACCATATTCTGACCTGATTTTATTATCAACTGTGAAACAAGAGAAGGTCTGAGGCCTAAAAAACAAAATTCCTTCTGCGTGTGCATTTGCAGAGAGGATTTTGTTCTGACTCTTGTCAGAGGAGGAAGTGATCTTAATTGGTCTTGATAATTGGCACCTCTGACATCGTATGCACGAAATTCTTGGACTACGTGCCGGTGCCTACAAAGCTCAGGTGGCTGCTTTGCCGCTGAGTGGGTAGAAACAAGCCTCAGCCTGGTCCCTGTCTCCAGCTGTGAGGACCAGTTGGAGCAGATGCACTGTCCCGGTGACCCCTGCTCCC
>RJWJ010022116.1:0-27168 GCA_004363605.1 Indri indri | reverse complement strand
AGCAACAGTAAGACCATCTCTACTAAAAATAGAAGAAAAAAAAAATTAGTCGGGCATGGTGGCACGTGCCTGTAGTCCCAGCTGCTCAGGAGGCTGAGGCAGGAGGATCACTTGAACCCAGAAGTCTGAGGTTGTGGTGAGTTATGATGACACCACTGCACTCTTGCTGGGGTGACAGAGTGAGACTCTGTCTCAAAAAAAAAAACATTGGATTGATAGCCAAACAACCTTTTACACATAGTAAGTGGCATTCTGGCTTTTAAGTTGTTGTATTCTAAGTTTGGGTATCAAAAGTCAATTCCCCAATTCCACTTCCAGGTATATACCCAAAAGAACTGAAATCAGTATGTTGAAGAGATGTCTGCACTTGCATGTTCATTGCAGCATTATTCACAATAGCCACAATATGGAAATGACCTAAGTGTTCGTCAACAGTTGAATGAATTTTAAAAATGTCATATGCATATATTAATACACACACACACAATGGAATATTATTCAGCTTTAAAAAAAAAAAACCAGGAAATTCTGCCATTTGCAACAACATGGATGAACCTAGAAAACATCATGTTAAGTGAAATAAGCCAGCCCCAGAGAAACAAATACCATATACCCTCACTTATATGTGGCATTTTAAAAAGTCAAACTCATAGAAGCAGAGAATAGAATGGTGGTTACCAGAGACAGGACATGGGGCTAGGAAGGGAAAGGGGAGATGTTGGTTAACAGGTACAGAGTTTCAGTCAGCAAGGAGGAATAAGTTCTGGTGTTTCTACTGCATAGCATGGTGACTACAGTTAATAATAGATTGCATATTTCAAAAAAGCAAAAAGAATTTTAAATGTTTTCTACACAAATAAATTATAAATATTTGAGGTTACAGATATGCTGATTAGCCTGATTTGATCATTCTACAATGTATACATGTATTGAAACATCACACTGAACTCCATAAAGACATAATTATTATTTGTCAATTAAAAATAAAATAAATTAAAATTTTTAAAAAGTAAATTCCTGGCCTGGTATGGTGCCTCACATCTAGTTTAGATGAGCTATCACCTTACCTCTGTTAGAATGGCTATTATTAAAAAGTCAAAAAACAATACATGCTGGTGTGGATGCAGAGAAAGGAATTGTTTATATTGTTGGTGGGACGGCAAATTAGTACAACCTCTATGGAAAACAGTATGGAGTTTCCTCAAAGAAATAAATATAGACTTACCACTTGACCCAGCAATCCCACTACTATGTATCTACCCAAAGGAAAAGAAGTAATTTTATCAAAAGGACACCTGCACTCGAATGTTTATTGCAGCACAATCCACAGTCATAAAGATGTGGAATCCACCTAAGTGCCTATCAATTCATGAGTAGATTAACAAAATATGGTGTATATATATATATCATGGAATACTACTCAGTCATAAAAAGGAATGAATTAATGTCTTTTGCAGAAATTTGGATGGAACTGGAGACCATTATCCTAAATGTAGTATCTGAGGAATGGAAAAAAAAAAAAAACACCACATGTCCTTCTCTAATAATTTAAAACGAATCCATGGACATACATGGGTACAGAAAGAAGTAAAAGTCATTGGAACTCAAGAAAGAGGAAGAAGGGAGAAAGGGGGGTGGTAAAACTTACCTAACAGGTGCACTGAACACTATTCAGGTGATGGACACACTTATGGCCCTGACTTAAGCATTATAAAAGCTATCCATGTAACAAAAATGTTTGTACCCCCTTAATATTTTGAAATTTAAAAAAAAGTGGAAAGTAGACTAATAAACAGAGCTCTGTAAACAAAGAAAAATGTAACACTAATTACATATCATCTCATTTTCCCATCTGTGGTCCAGGGTCAAAATATTCTCACAGTTTAGGCCTTCTTTAATAACTGCTAGACTGTGACTGGGCTGAGCCAGGCCGAGTGCCAAGGCTCCAATTCAAGGGAACATTGAAGGAGGAAGGTTGATCCATGTCATCTAAACAGTTTTTCAACTGAACCTCATGACACATTCATGAGCAATGAAATCATTTTAGGGAGCTACCACCCCCATCTCTTAAACAAAATGCAACAAATTACAATACAATAGAAATTATCCATATGTATCACATGAAGAAAAAAATAAGTATTTTTCCATTAAACCTTTATTTCAATTATACAGATGCATGTTCATGTGTGTCATAATGTAAAATACGCATTTGACAATTTCAAGTCAATAAACTTTAAAGCCACCAATCTAAATAGAAAAGACATGATGCCATCAGAGCACCCATAGGCTATGACCAGAATTTAAATATCTAATAATGTAGCCCCACTACTAGCTGCTGATAACCAGAAAATGCTAGTTCTTCAGTAGTGCCTTTTGCTCTGCCAATTACCTTAGCTATAGAGACTCAGTGCCCATTGAATTACATCCTTCTAAAACTGAATTTTTGGAGTGGGGTTCTGATAATTATTGGCTTACTGAGTTAATAGTATTTATTGGTTGTAATCTTATTTACTGAGCTGAGCCAAATTCAACTAATATTAGAAATAAAACCTTCTTAAAGCCAGGACTAACTAGCTGGTACACATTATCTAAGAATCATTATGCATTTAAACTTATATAAGAGTCAATATCTAACCTGAAACTTACTGATTAGATTTTTACCAAATGTTTACCCAAAAGGAAATAATCACAGTATTTTAAAATTCTTATACAGAAGCTGAAACCGATTTTCCTCTTTCTCTACCTTTCAAGATAAAATAACCTCATAGAAAACTTTGAAGAATGTCCTATTCAAGCTGGGAACTTGGACAGTTCATCCCCACTCTTCCCCGGAGTCTGTACTTTTGGCAATCTCAGTCACTTTGAGCAAAATTAGACCCTGAATATAAATGTGAAGTGCTCTGAGGAACTCCTGGGTAGCCAAAATGAAAGCCACAAATTTGGGGCACTAAAATCTTTTCAGTTTTATTATAATAATTTTTACTTTTTTACGTTTTTATTGAATATCCAGTCATAGCATATCTGAGGCAGAAAATTACTAAAGGAAGCTGCAATTAGAAGCAAGCATAATGATAGCAACAGAAATGGCAGCTAACTCAGGAGTTAAGAAATAAGAAAACTATCAAAACTTTAACACATAGCAGCCTATGATTATTTAGTATAGGCACCAAAGTAGCCTTTTCTGACATTATTTTTAATTGCATTTTTAAAATTTTTATATTCAAACAGTTTTATTGCTGGCATGTAGAAATAGAATTTATTTTAAAATACTGACTGTATCCAAAAATCCAGCTAAATTCACTTAATTCTAAAATTTAGTTATAGAGTCTTTTGGGCTTCACATGCATCCAACCATGTCATTTGTGCATAATGACTGTTTTATTTCTTCCTTCTCAATACCTGTACCAGTTTTTTCTTGCCTTATTTCCCTAGCTGGGACCTAGCATAAAAGAATTAAATAGAAGTGATAATAGAGGGCATCTCCTAGTCTCTTTCCTTACATCAAAGAAAAAGCTTTAAATATTTCATCATTACAAGTTATGCTTGCCACAGACTTTTTATGAATATTCTTCATTAAATTAAGGAAGCTACCTTCTCTTCAGTTTGCTAAAAGCTTTTTTTTTTTAAACATGGAAAGGAAAGAGCAAATGCTTTTTTCCTTCTATTTAGATAACTAAATGATTTTATTCTTACTTATTAAATTTTATTTATTGTGGAGAATTATATCAATTGATATTCCAAATGCTAAACCCACTTTGCATTCTGGGAATAAACCAAATAGGGCTGTGATATATTATTTTTTATAGGCTGCTAGATTCCATTTGCTAATAATTTAAGATTTTATGCATCTTTGTCCTGTAATTTTCCTTTACTATTATGTCTTTGTCACTTTTATAACAAGCATGGATGATGAGGAGGTGGTAGGGGAAATGGAATGCTTTTACACAGCTGCTGGGAATATAACGACTTTGAAAAGTTGTTTGGTAATATCTTTTTATGCTGATTATAAACACAAACTATGATCTCCCATTGATACTGCCATGCTGATCAAGAATTGCAACATCACTAGTAATTTAGAAGCCCCCTCTCTCTCACTTATGCCCTTTCCCAGTGACTAATTCCCTCTTGAAGGTAGCAAGTGTCCTGAATTCCTAACACCATAGATCTGTTTTGCTTATTTTTGAACTTTATATAAGTGGCATCATTCAGCATAAACTTTTAGCTTCACTTCTTTTGATCAATATTATGTTTGTGAGAATCATTCATGATGGTTATGTATAGCAACATTTTCTTCCTTTTCATTCTTGTGGAATATTCCTAGTGATATACCAAATAGGAATGAATACATATATGTACCAGAAGACATGTTCAAATATGTTCATAACAGCATTATTTGGAAAGCACAAAACTTGGGGGAAAACCACAACTGTCCATCAATAGTAGAATGGATAAATAAATTGTGGTATGCTCATTCAGTGGAATATTCCACAAGAATGAAAAGGAAGAAAACGTTGCTATACATAACCATCATGAATGATTCTCACAAACATAAGTATTTATGATAAATCACTAAGAGAAAAAGGAAGATCATAAAAGGTATTGCATGTTCCTATTTAAGAACATGTGTGCATATGAGTGTTTGGAACTATTTATACAAAGAGTGATAACTGCAATAATTGTTGTTTTTCTCTTTGTATTTTCTGATTTTCTGAAATGAGTATTGCTTTAGCAATGGAGAGGGGAGAGGAATAAAGGCAAAGCATTACTGAGAAATAAAAACATCATAGTTAATTATTAATAGTGATGGATGAATCACCAAGAAAAAGTTAAAATGTGTACTGTATACTTATTAAAGAATGAAGATTCATATAAAATATTAAACTATTATGTTTAATTAAGTTTCATTTGTACAGAGAAAATCTCATTCCTCAGCGATGCTAGTTAAAGGACAGAGGGTGTATTCTTGTGTGTGTGTTTGCCTGTGTATGCCATGAATGTGTGCATGACTGTCTTGTTTCTACAAAGTAAACCTGGGACTGCCTAAGTTTTTTCACTTAGTCAGAGAATTTTTGACCTAGAGGGCAATGTTCTGATTCATCCCAAGGCCTGCACCAGAATTGCTAAAATATCCTTATTCTTATTCTGCTATAAGCATTGAGTTCACAGAGGAACTCACGCTTCAACAGTTTCCCTCAGTTTAGGTTCAAAGAGACCTACTTTTGCATTACATAGTTACAGAAACCACACAAACATTTTAGCCACAAAGTACGTATCCCAGAGACATGCTATTTCACAATAGAAATTTCAGGCTTCAAACTGCGGCTTTTATAGCTCATATGGCTGTGTAGATTTCTTTTCACTCAAAGCTTGAAACATGATGCCCAGAGGACTTTATCTTCTTTTAATAGTCTCAGCCTTAACCAGAGCACAGAACAACAAGCATTTTCCTAAACAGAAGGTATTTCCAAGTCATTCAAAAGCACTGTACTTTTCAAAGCAATCTCAAGGAAGGTCACATCAACCTGATGTGCCATGAAGACCCTAGCGATTTAAAAAAACATGGACTAGGATGTCAATCAGAGCAGAAACACCAACCACACTAGGGGACAGAGAAGCAGCAGAATGGACAAGCAGCCTATTCAGGGAGCATCCTGGTTCCCTCTGTTGTTCCCATGAAGGCTCTCCTACTGCTTCCTGGTATTTTGTTAAT
Source organism: Indri indri (assembly GCA_004363605.1). NCBI lineage: Eukaryota > Metazoa > Chordata > Mammalia > Primates > Indriidae > Indri > Indri indri. Next base: position 21,458 of record RJWJ010022116.1, on the reverse strand, counting down.
GAATAGAAACAGCAGTAAATTCCACTAGGATTTTGAAAAGATTTTTATTTTAATCTAGGGGCACAAAAGGAGGAGTGTCTTTATGAGTTATTAAAGTATGGCAACAAAAATCAAAGAGGCTCAGCAAAAGTTGTTAATAACAGTTCCTACCTCATATAGATGTTGCAGAAGCTAAATTAGATTTTATATGTATAAAGTGCTTAGCATAGTACTTGGCATATAATAAACACTCAAAAAAGTTAGCTCTTATTAGTCTCACAAACCAATACTCTATTAAAAGATATTTAAATTGCTTCCAAATGTTTCTGTTATAAACAAGGCTGCTATGAATATCTTTGTATATATTCATTTTGCACATGGGTATACTTAGGATCAATACATAGGATATATACAGCAAGATTAAAGGTTGTATGAATTTCTTATTTAGATAGATATTGCAGTTACCCGCCAAAGAATTTGCATCAATTACTCCTACCAGTAATGTATAAGTATGTTTCCATATGTCTTGCTAACCATGTGTTATCAAACTTTTCATCTTTGCCAACTTAAATATTGTGAAAAAAGCAGGATATTATTATTTTGTGTTTGTCTTTCTATTATTATGAATGAAGTATTTTCATCCAAGTCATTTTTATTTCCTTTTTGGTGAAATTTCCCCAATTTTTTGTTAGTCCATAGTATTTTTGTTAATTGATTTATTGGTAGTTTATATATTTTAAGATGTATCACTTTTTCATAATATATTTCTAATGTTTTCCTATGTTCATAGTGTTTTTATTTTGTTTTTTTTATTTTCATAAAATTGAATTTAATAATTTTTAATGGATTTTAGGGGTTTTGTGTCATTTTTAGAAAGGCTTTCTAAACAGCAAGGTTGTAAAACCATCTCCACGGCCAAGCACGGTGGCTCACGCCTGTAATCCTATCACTCTGGGAGGCTGAGGAGGGTGGATCGTTTGAGCTCAGGAGTTCGAGACCAGCCTGAGCAAGAGCAAGACCCCGTCTCTACTAAAAAAATAAAAAGAAATTAGCTGGACAACTAAAAATATATAGAAAAAATTAGCCAGGCATGGTGGCGCATGCCTGTAGTCCCAGCTACTTGGGAGGCTGAGGCAGTAGGATTGCTTGAAGCCCAGGAATTTGGGGTTGCTGTGAGCTAGGTTGATGCCACGGCACTCTAGCCCCGGCAACAGAATGAGACTCTGCCTCAAAAAAAAATAAAATTAAATTAAAAATAAGAAAAATAAAACCACCTCCATGACTCCTTCTGGTACCATTATGGTTCAGTATTTTAGTATTTTGGGCTTTGACCTATCTGGATTTACTTTGGGGGAGATAGGGGTCACTCATGCTTTTTATCAAGAAGCTATCCAGTTCTCCCTTAACAATTTATTGAATAAAGCATTTTTTCACCATTAATTTGAAGTATCATTTTTATGTTAAGGTCCCATATATATTTGAGTCTATTTCATAGCTTTCTGTTTTTTCTATTCATATATGAGTACCAACTTTTAACTAATGTAGCTTTATTGTAGCATATACATATTAATATGTTCTCAGCAAATCTTCCCTAAATTTTCTCTCTCTTTTTTTTGTTAGAATTTTCCAGGTTAGTGTTCCTTGATCATTTTTCCATATGAATTTTAGAGTCAAAGTGTCTAATTAAAAAAATTCTGTTGGCATTTTAGCTTAGATTTATGGATTAACTTAAGAAGAAATGTCAGTTTTGTAATATTAAGACTTCCTATTCAAGAACATGATATGCCTTACCATTTGTGCAAGTATTCTTTGTGTTCCTTAGTAATATTTTAACTTTTTTATGCAGATCTTGTAAATTTTTTGTTAATTTTATTCTTAGGTATTTTATCTTTTATCACAATTATAAAAGGGCACTTTCTTCTGTTATATCTTCTGATTGTTGTGTGTTCCGTTGTTTTTGAAGTTTCATTTACTTATCTCCAGATATGATCCTCTATTAATATTTCTTACCCCCAAAAATCCATTAAAATCATCTGAAGCTCTTAGTTTACCAATAGGTACTAACCAAAAACGCACAAATGTCATTATGAATCCTAGCACTCTGAAAGGCCAAGACGGGAGAATTGCTTGAGCTCAGGAGTTCTAGACCAGCCTGAGCAAGAGAAAGACCCCATCTCTACAAAAAATAGAAAAATTAGCCAGGCATGAAGGCATTTGCCTGTAGTCCCAGCTGCTCAGGAGGCTGAGGCAGGAAGATTGCTTGAGCCAGGAGTTTGAGGTTGCAGTGAGCTAGGCTGACACCACTGCACTCTAGCCAGGGTGAGAGAGCAAGACTCTGAAAAAAATTAAAAAATCACTATGGGCATGAAGGTAACATGGACCTCCTATTTATTTTAGGGACTTAAAACATAAATTCAAGCTAAAGAGTGTTTTTTTCAAGACCACCAATGGTTTCAGTGGTTCATGTCTTTCAATAATATAATATTTATTTAATTATATCTCAATTTACCATACTATGACATAAAATGAAAAAACTACTTGACCTTAGTCAACTTTGATATCTGGCCAAATTAGATAGTTTGGGCTATCGTGAGTGTGGTGGACCCCCCTTAGCATGTCCCTCAACGAGTCACGCGTGCCTATGCAAAATCCCCTTCAGCGTGCAGGAAACTGACTTGCTTCTTAGCCAATAGAATATGGCAAAGGTAGTGGGATTGTCACGTTCTTGATTAGGTTAAATTATATAGCAAAAGCAGTGACATATTCGCTCCTATGATTATATTACATTATGTAAAACTCCATCCTAGAGGACTGGAGGGAGAGATTCTCCTGCTGGCCTTGAAGAAGTATGTTGCTATGTTGTAAGAGGGCCACATGTCAAGCACTACATGCAGCCTGTAGAAGCAGAGAGTTGCCCTGGCCAATTGCCTGCAAGAAAACAAGGACCTCAGTACTATAATATAACCTCAAGGGCCTGAATTCTGCCAATAATCACAGGAGCTTGAAAGAGGGCCCTGAGCTCCAAAAAAAAAAAACAAAAAAAAAAACGCAGCGCAGCTGACTGTTTGCAATCTTGTAAAACCCTGAGCAGAGGACCTAGCTAAGTTGTACCTGGACTCTTAATCCATAAAAACTGTGAGATAATAAATGTGTGGTTGTAAGCCTCTGTTTGTGGTAATTTGTTATAGCAGCACTAGAAAACTAATACACTAAGTCAAATACTGTGCCTGAACATTACAACTACAAACAGTAAACATCTCTTACAGTTTAATAAATTTATACTGGAGGTTAGTCCAGAGTGAAATATCAGTACAATATAGTTTAATTCTCTCTCTAAATTTACAGTGCTATGAGTAGGGAACTCCAGAATATACCCAGACCCACCAAAGCTCAAAATTTTGACATAACCCTCTTGTATAACATATTTAAAAACCTAAGCTAAATATTATTCATCAGCATTCAGAATATGACTAAACTGAAATCTTTTGTAAGTATAAGAGTCTGTTTGAAAAAAAGTATTACATTAATTTACAACTATTTTCAGTTTGCCCCCATTTTTTAATGGGGGCAAAAACAGAGCTTTATTTTAGAATAATTTAAATTCTTCAATTATCTCTGCTTATGCCTCTTCAATTACCCCTGGAATATGATTTTCAGTGTTTTCCTTTTTTTATGGTTGGAGATGCAACCACAATAGCCTACCCACAGTTACAGCTATAATAATATTTCCATGGAAAACCCAGTTTTCTAGAATTTCACATAATACAGCTATTTGAACATTTACAACCCAGCATATGGGTTCAAACTTGACATTTAATGTCTGTCTGAAAGCAAACTGTTCCATCTCTTTCAAAAAGAACGCTAAGATGTTGGCTTACAAAATAAAATGTTGGCTGACCAAACACTCTTAATGCTTGCAGTCCTAGAATTCAAAAGTATTCTTTCCATTAAAAGTTATTTTCTTTTCTTCCCCACATATTGTAAAAAGCTATGAAACTAGTGTCTGGCATGCTATTTGGATGTCAACCCAAACCCTCATCACTCAAAGAAAGGGATCATATCCAAAGTCAAGTTAGAGAGATCCTGTAGGGGGTATGCAAGGGTTTTTGAAGAGGATTGAGATTTACAAAGTCACAAAGACTTAAAGGAATTTTCCCTCACTGAGGATCAGAGAGAAGCATAGACCACAAATGAGGGAACCAAGGCCAGACTCTATTGACTTACAGAGTCCTCTACAAATAAACAGGGTTCTCTTGGACTCTTCAAATAAGTTATATTCATCATCCTGTTTTTAAGTTTATATGTCCTACACTGTTATCCCCAAACCTTCCAGCAAGCCAGTACACAACAGCCTTATGTTTGCAGTTCCATGGTGAATTATTAAGTAAAATGAAATAGATACTCTGGTGATGAGGCAGTGAGAAAAGGGGACCTTCACCAAACTACCTTGACTTAGACTGGCGCAGTAATAACATGAATAATAACAGCCAACATTCATACAACATACTATACACAAAGTACTTGATGTAGATAGTAACTCCAATCAACTGCTCTAAGTTGGCTTCCCCAGAACTAGACCCTGAGGCGAGGATTTGTGTGAAAATGATTTAATAAAAAGCGTTTCCAGGAGCAGTGGGAATGAGGAGGTGAGACTGGAAAGGGAAGGAGGCCAGGCAGAGGTGTGAGCCACATTAGAGGAGGAGACTCAGTCCCACCGGAGCTCCAGCGCTGGACAAACCTGACTTAGATGCAACCCAAGTGTCTGATGCCTGGGGAGCCAGGGAGGGGAAGTAGAAATAATAGAAAGAAATCAGCTGGACAACTAAAAATATATACATAAAAATTAGCTGGGCATGGTGGCGCATGCCTGTAGTCCCAGCTACTCGGGAGGCTGAGGCAGAAGGATCGCTTGAGCCCAGGAGTTTGAGGTTGCTGTGAGCTAGGCTGATGACACAGCGCTCTAGCCCAGGCAAACAGAGCAGAACTCTGTCTCCAAAAAAAAAAAAAAAAAGTGTGGAGCAAAAGTCATGGACTGCTGGATATAAATTGCTAGCCACTTTCAGAAAAATTTCACAGTATCTAGTAAATTGGTATAGCCCACTTCAAGAAAAATTTCACAGTAACTGATAAAGTTTCAGAAATTCCACTTCTCTACATGCTAGAAAAACTCTTTTACACGTACACACAAGTTAAAAGAACATATTAAAAAGACCCTATTGTTTGTAGTAACAAAAAAAATTAAAACAATCTGTTTTATGAGAGTATGGATTTTAAAAATTGAATATTCCAATAGGGTACTTTAATTAATAATTAAAATAAATGACCTAGAGAAACATGTATCAACATGTATAGCTCTCAAATACTCACCATTAAGTGAAAAAGTTTCACATGTATAATCGGCATGACACCACTCAGTAAATTTAAAACACATCAAATAATATTTGTGTATGTGTGTGTGTGTCTATTAAGTGGATCATACATAAGCAGCAAAGTCTAAAACCATGAAAAGGAAAGATACATATGCACATCAGTATAGTGGTTAACTCTGGGGAGAAAGATAAGGAAATAAAATAGGTTGGGTGGGTTCACTGTATTTGTAGTGTATATTTCTTTTAAAAAATGTTTTTGAAGCAAATATGGCCAAAAAAAAAAAAAATGTTGGCATTTGTTAAATCGGGCGATGGGCAGAGACAATGTTGAATTTACCTGAGCCCTGCTGTCCTGGAAAACGGCAGTGGTTAAAGAAGTCCCCCACACCCACATTTTTGTGTTCCAGAAAGTGGCTTCCTGAAAAGAACCACCAGTCCCCATGTAAATTAGATAAGACTTACAGATGTGCCATTGTTTATCTTGAGACAAGGCCAGATACAGACCCTCCAAATTCCCATTCTCTGCCCCATCAATGATTAGCTGAACTACTTGGCCCCACTGATCAGTTGGAAGAAAACACTTATTAACCAAACTTTGGTTTAGCTTCTCTCCTTCTTCCAGGTCCCTGAACTTTAGCCAGCATACAACACCTTCTTACCAGACCCCCTCAGGGTGAAACATTCTCTAATCTACTCTGTGATCTTGCTGCCCTTTCATCCCTCTCCCCCATATCCGATTATTGCTAGCCTGTTACTCCTCTCCATAAAAGAAAATCCCTTTTTGCCCCTAACTCTTGAGATGCCTGCAGATCCTATGGTCAAAACATTTTCCCTATTGCAGCAGTCCCTTTCCCCACCTTGCAATAATTCTTTCAAATAAAGTCTCTCCTTACTAAGTCTGGATTTGTTTTTTATTTGACAATGGAGTATATATACTTTTTTGCATCTTGAAATACATTATAATACAAAATAGATTTTGAAGAGCTTATTAAACAAAAACAAAGATCATTTTTAAAACTTGAAACAGAACAGTTTTTTGAAAATGTTCTGACAATATGAGTAGGAAAAAACAAAGCAACAGAACTCAACTCATATCCACTTTCTGGCAAAGGTAGGATTAGAATTCCCAATTGGCTGCCTGGTCAGGGGACTCACATGAAATACAAATGAAGAAATTGGGAAAGAAAGACTCAGAGGGGTGGAGCAGCTGCCTTCAGATATTTGAAGGGTAGTTATGTGGGAAGTGGAATAGGAAGTTTCCATATGTTGCCAAGAGAATTGTGATAAATAAATGGAAGACTTCAGCGCAATGTAGTAAAGAACTGTCTAACGGAGTTGTCTAAAGGTGGAATGGGCTACCTTCCAAGTCATCTGTTCCTCACCAGTACCAGTGCCCAGACACGATCTGTATGAACACTTAGAACAAGAGCACTGGACAGATTGTTGGACCAGGTAATCAGACAGCTTCTGGATTCTACAGTTCTGTCTACTGGGTAATGCAGAGAACACTTGAGTGAACTTTATTTTAAGAATCAATCAATCTCTTATTGCCAAGATTTTCCAAATACTAATCATATCCAATTTCATTAAGCATAAGTGACAGAAAGAGGATAATAAATACTTCTCATTGTGGCATATATACTTTAACAATTTTTTTTAAAAGAGGTGAAAACAAAATCAAAACTATCAAGAATGTGCACAAAGAAACAAAACCAGAATGTGCACAAAGAAAGAAACAAAAAGAACTCTAACTCCCAAACACCAGATGTAGCTTATGCTTCTGTCTTTGATGGTACTGCATCCAATTGAAGCTTTTATAAAACTAAGAAGCAAAGAAAATTGTAAAAAATGTAAATTGTCCACCAAAGAAGTCTTTGATGGCTGAACATTGGAGAGGGCAATGAGAGGCTTTTTCTAAAAGCCATAGAAGGAAAATTTGAATGGATATATCAATCAATCCAACATCATCTAGACAATACAAGGTTCTGGAACAGCAAAAGAAAATGATAGCTGATTTAAGATTTAAGCAACTCCTTTAGACAAAAAATAAACACTGCTTTGCAGATTTGTTTGTCAGTTACTTTCCTATTCCAACCTTCATGACCATGAAAGTCACACAAGGGGTTATAATTATATTTCACAGAAGCTGTTCTTGTTTTAAATCTGCCCTTAATATAAAGCAGCCAACGGAGGAAATTATATTTAATAAGACATCTGGCTTCTAAATGAAGATGCATCCCATTTTTATTCTAAAATAATTTTAATTTGGTTTGTAATTGAAACATGAAGTTGATGTCATTTGGAGTTTCCTGTCCCAGAGAATTATGGTTACAGAGAAAATAACAATGTCAGAATATTGCCATGATTCAAGATTATGCTTTTATCTAAACTGTGACAAGTCTGAATAGATATTTTAACATTAACATCTTCTAGGTGAATTTAACTTCTTTTTATTCATCAAGTTATCTTTGATTTAACTTAAATAAACAGCACAGGATGTTTATTTATCCCATATTGCCTTTTTAACGTTTATCTATTTCCTTATCTTTTAATCTGTTCATCTTCTCCAAAGTTAATCTTTTCACTTATACCTCTTTCTGTTAGTTTCTTTGCCTTGCTCCCATTTTAACTCCCCTATTTTTCCTCCTCCCTTCCTTTTCTCTCATCCTGTATCTTGCTCCATTATTCTGGTTTTGCAACCAAAAGGATTCATAACTGTCCAATACCAAGGGAAAGAATTGAATGCTAGGTGAAAAAATGACTTTTCATATAGAAGAGAAGACCCTCCTATACTTCTAAAAAAATTTCATCATACAAGATAGTTAAAAGGTGTTATGAAAAAAGAATAAAAGAATTTCCAAATAAACCAAAGCAAAAATCAGGTGACTCAAAATCATGATTGATTAGTGGCTATTACACTTACCAAAACAAACCCAGATATAAGTTCTATTCTTATTAAAATATTCACTGATATTTTATTTCTAATTGAGAATTAAAATACTTAGTACTTACAATACAATTGCAATAAAAATGTGATAGTATGGAGAAATTATCTTTACGAAAAAATTTTTATTTCATAGTGTTAAACTGATCTATTCTTACAAAACAAGAGATAAGCCTATGAAAAGTGTATTTGGTGGAAGCCTGCACACAAAGCCATGTCTCCGCAAAATAATTGGCCTCTCATGTTTTCCTTAAATTACACATAATTATTCCTGAGGTTATATTTGAAAAATAGAAATACATTTACAATTTAAAATAAAGTTGATTACATGAAAAAGGCTATTTCCTCAAAATATAAAACATTTACCATGTTATTCCTGTTATCATATTTGCTATAATATAGATTTTGTGAAGATCAAATGGAGTTTATTTGCTACCATCCATAATTAGTTGGCTTAATTAAAATGCCTGAAAGTTGTTTTTTGCCTGCAGCAGAAATGTGTTATATAATTACTAAAATTTTTTACCTTTTTTTTAACAAAGAAGAACCCAGGTGACTTCTGGGTACCTCTCCAATATGAAATCAAGGAGGATGACAGTAGAAACTGAAAGTATAAATAAAATATGTGAAACACAGAGTAATTAAAAAAGTTTGCCTTTGCATAAAACAACAGTCCAGTCATTTGCTTTTTAAGCATTTGGGTGTTTTGTTGTGGTTATTGAGAAAATTTGATAGCAACATTCATCAGAAATAAACCAATTGTCATAATAAACTGATTTGATGTACCAAATTGAGTTACACTACAGGAGACTGAAGTGCATCATATATCAAATTCTAATATTATTTCGGCTGGTTTAGTCTTCAAATTGATGAACATTCCAAGTTAAAGAGGTTTTCTTTTTCAAAAAATAGAACTCTAAGAAGACATAAATTTACTTTGATAATAGAAGTTCATTTTAGTTCATTTAAATATCTTTTTCCAGTAGAGTAATAGTATGTCTTCTACAAGTTTTACTTTCCTACACTGTTTTTAAACTAGTAAAAGCAATTCTAAGTGGTATTTATGGATCTTGTTAAGAGATCTTTAAATACTTACAGCTTAACAGGTTTATTCAATTATCCATTTATGAACATCTGAGAAGAGTGGTTTAGAATTTTACTCATACAATGAAGTAAAGAAAAAAATTAAAGACTACAGAAAAAAGATAAAGTGGCAAACTAAAAAGACAGGGTAAGGTTCTGAAATGTGTAAAGTCATTATACAATAAACTATATGGAGAGAAAATATCCCCTGCCATTTTTCAGGGGAAATAATATCATTTCTGATTCCCTTATATTTGACAACGAAAATGCTGCTTCTTTAGACATTCTGTCTTTTAACCTATGAAAACTTTAAAGTCTTTCTAAAAATTTTTGCTTAGAAATAGTGGTCTTAAAATATGTTGGCACCACAAATATTATCTTTCTATTTGGAGGTCAAAACTGGCCTTGTTTGAATGGATATCACATATCAACCTTAGAGGATGTTATACTAAAGCAGCAGGATTGAATTTTTCAAAAAGAGGAAATGAGTAACCTACTGTAAAGGTTTTCTGAGTTACCAAAAATTCCACTCAAACTGGATTGAGTACAGAGAGGTTTTTTTATTTAAAAAGAAAAAAATAGGAAATATCTCAAGGAACTCCAAGACAGAAAGTACAGGCAGATTCATACAGCTGGGTCTTAGAATTGGAAAGAAATCAGGAAATAGTCTCCCTTCCTCCACTCCCAGCGTGGTTTTCTCTGCTCCTCACACACAAGCCCAAACTCTCAGCCTCCCAGCTCCAGCAAATTTACCAATTCATCTGCTTTCTGTGTCCCAATTCTAACTCCCCATCAGAGTGAATCCAAACAGGTTTAATCCAGGCCATGCTTTGGCTCTCCTTGTTTCTGATGCCCACACGGCTAGCTGAGGTCAGGGAGAGGCAGGGGCTTGTAATTTATCTGTGACTGCAAAAATCTATCCTTTGGTTTTTGAAAGGGAAGTTGCCAGAGAAGTGAGATGATTTGGGCAGCCAGTAATGCTGTACTCCAGGGATAAGAACAATTACCAGCCTCATCCTACATGTTTCTATGCATGTATGCGTACTTTGTTGTTCATAAATAGGATCATGTACTGCATATAACTTAGCAACCTGCTTTTTCTTTTATAGTGTGTCATATATATATTTCCATCAGGACTTCAGTTTTATTAAGCTATGAAGTTTTTGGCACATGATAGGCACATAGTTATTATTTGTTAGAGATGAATGAAGTAGCTATAAACCTACATTTGGTTATTTTTCTGGTTAATATGAAAAGTTTTAAAGGTTGTTGGGAACAACCTCTGGCAATGAATCAGTGTTAATGTAGCTTGTATATACAATAATTGAGACATCCCAAGATTGAATCAATAGTGCTGGAATTAATACACTTCTTTAAAAAAATTTATTTTCCTATGATTACATAATGAGATAAAACTCAAATGAAATATTTAAATTGGAGTTATTATCAACAGAGACCCAGCAGTTTTCCTCCAAAAGCATAGATATGTGCCAACATTATTCAGCACTTTCCATTATATGTCTCCGGCAAAATACACTGAGAATATTTTCACGCACCAAACATTACACTAGTCCCTGAAAATATTTATTTACTTCCTTCATCATCGCCCTGGACCACCTCAGCCCACAGCACCCCAGTTTAGTTTACAAAGCCAGAAAGTGTGCTGAAGGCAAAGCGTTGACTAGCATAGCGGCTAACAAAAGTGAGCGTTCCAAACAAGCATGACTGGCCGAATAAATAAATGAGTGAATACATTTTGACAGTTCTTCGGGAATCTTTGTAAATACTCCCTTCCACCCTGGCACAAAATGAAGGAAAATAACTGGAAGCAAAGGTGATAAAATTTGTAGCTATGGGCTTTAAAATTCAATTTCCATAACTCTTGTGGAGTTTAATTTGTCAGGGACAGTTTTCAGGCTGTAGGGGCAGAAAAGGTGATACTTTTCCTCACCCATTGGAAGGGTCAAGTCCGACACTCCTATAACAAAAGACAGGTTAAGCATAACAACTTTATTTAATCAAAGTTTTTACCTGGTTGATCCTGCCATTAAAAAAAATTTTTTGTTTTAATTTTTATGTAACACAGGAGCCATTAGAAATAAAGACCCAGGAAAAACTTCATTTTTATGCTTAGATTTGATGAAGAATGGACAGCCATGTAGAAATGTGATTGCATGGCCGGGCGCAGTGGCTCACGCCCGTAATCCTAGCACTCTGGGAGGCCGAGGCGGGAGGATCATTTGAGCTCAGGAGTTCGAGACCACCCTGAGCAAGAGCGAGACCCCGTCTCTACTAAAAATAGAAAGAAATTAGCTGGACAACTAAAAATATATAGAAAAAATTAGCAGGGCATGGTGGCGCGTGCCTGTAGTCCCAGCTACCTGGGAGGCTGAGGCAGGAGGATCGCTTGAGCCCAGGAGTTAGAGGTTGCTGTGAGCTAGGCTGATGCCACGGCACTCTAGCCCTGGCAAGACAGTGAGACTGTCTCAAAAAATAAATAAATAAATAAATAAATAAATAAAAGAAAGAAATGTGATTGGACAAAAATGTAATGGACTGACAGGGGAAACCCAGCAAGGCCTGTCTGTTCACATCCTTCTTGGCCCCTCTGAGCACACATTCCTTCCTCCTGGGTATAGGGTAGGACCCCTCTAGAAAGAGGGTCTTGTGACCTACTATCAGACAAGGTAAGCCAGAGAATTTCTTTACGGCAAGCTCCTTCCTACACAGAAGGGGTGGGGGGAGGTTGCAATAGTATTTCTAGGTTTTATGGCTGTCTTTGGGAAAGAGAGGTTCTAATCCCTATGACCCACCTTGGGGAAGAGGAATTCTAGTTTCAGTGACTTGTTGGGAGCAGGGAAGAAGCAAGAGACAGGGGGCAGGAGAAAGACAGAGAGACTTACTTCTGAGGCCTTCCACTCTCCTTCAGTTGCAAGTTCTCAGCGAGCCAAAGCACCATACTTTAGGGTATTGTTTTTGAGCCCCAATAAGGCCAAAGATTTTTTGCTATGAAAGTTGTGGAAGTGCAGGAATAAAAACCTTTGCTACTGTTTTTCCATTCTCTAAAATTCTATTTCTACAACATGCAGCCACATAATTCCTCTTGCTTACCTCCTAATTAGTCTCTATTACAAATATTTGGTATTGTTCACATCCATTAGTTGAGTGTTGACCCTTGCTGTGACACATAATGAACTGTTCCAGAAATCTTTCCCCAGTAGTGAGTTAAGTGCTTAAAGAGATTTACTTGGTCTCAAAGGCTGAGCAACCACTTAGTCCACTACAATGGATAGAGAGATTTAAAGGCAGGTATGCACTGCTAGAAGCAGGTGCCTAAGATTGCGGTTGTCTTACAATTTTAAGAAGGCAAGAAATTCAAATTAACCCCACGAAGCCAGCTAATAGAAACCACCAACCTGACAAGCAAAGCAATACATACTTTCTGTTCAAGCTGGTCTGCTTGATTCCTCTAAATTCTCAGCACTTTATTTCCCTTTACTGTTTTAAATTCAAGTGGAAGTAAATCATCTAGTTTTAGTAATTATAAAGGAAAACCCACAGGAAAGAATGACAGTAATGAAAGAGAAGGGGAAAATACTGCAGTTTATTAGAAATCAAACTTTTCAAGAAATTTGGAATTGATTTCACAATACAATTAAGAACAACATTTCAGGGAGAGAATTTATTTTAAATGATTAAATGCTGACCTTATTTACTCACAAAAACTCTTACTAGCTTAATAAATTATAAAATAGGCATTTTAATTGCTGAATTGTACACTCCTGCCTAGTTCGTTTGTAGGGGGACAGGGCATGCAGGCATTGTTTTATATCTCTTAAATTCTCTCTTGCACCTAGCACAGCAGTAGGTGATTATGAACTGTGAGCTGAAATTTTTTAATGCCGCCCAAAGCTTAGTGCTACCGAATTTCATTTCAAACAACAGTCAGATCAAAACATAAATCCTGCTAGTAGAATAAAATGCTGTGTTAAGTCAATGCCCCAAATACCATACTCCTCTGTTCCTTTACTCTTCTTACTCCCTGTCTAGTTAGGTGCCATGATTTGAGGGATGAGGAGCAGAAGGATAGGGTGCAGAGGAAGGAAGAAAGAGATAGAGAGTCAGAGACTAAGAGAAGACAGAGAGAGCTCCTGCCACTCTAAAGACGATGCCTTGTTCCAACAATGAGAAATTTATTGTTGATTGACTTGCCTCTTTCAATAAGCATGGTTTTGACAAAAGAAATGAGCAGACTTATCTATGGAATATGAAGGACAAGCTCAGTCAACTTAGGAACTGAATCGTAGCATATCATAATCATATTCCTCACCATAAAATCTGCTCACCCTGCCAGAATGTGTTGTTGAAATTTTACACATGGGGCCCAAGAGAATAAGGCACAGCACTCCAGCACTCTAGGTTAATGCCTCATGAAAAATCAAAGTAAGAAAATTAAGATAAGGTAAATCACTAGCACCTAACAGAGATTTAATTACTTGCTCATCTGATTTTTTTCATATTTTTTCATGTTATTTTGTGTGTGTGAGGCATGCAACTTTGAGCTTTCCAAAGAGCTAATTCTAGGATTTAGACAGTGCAAGAAAGAACTGTAGCTGTCACAGCAGGGGTTAAAATGCACAAATGCCTCTGGCAATTCGCTTCTTTGACTAAGCTGTCAAAACATTTAAATTGTGTCCCTGTAGTTCCTCCCTTCCTCCTCTCCCCTCTCCCCAGCAGGGGCTCCCGGCACTCAATCTTTGTGAAAAGAGAAGACGTAGTCAGATTAGCAAACTGTATCTCTCTAAAAGAATTTCCAGCCTTCTTTGTGTTGATTGTCATGTTTATTTCTTTATGTCTCTTTTGCAGAATCCTTGCTGATTATTTTCAGTTCTATTTAGTGGAAATGCCTATATTTTAGGTCAGTTAACAACTTAACAAAAGACATTACTTTTGGTTATGAGTGTGCTGAAAAAAAAAATTCAAGTAACTAGAGACTTTCACTTTGCGTGGATAATGAGGAAAGCAAGCAGTTTGCAGAATCACTTTGTATTACTTTTACTGATAAGTGAGAATATAGAGCAGACTAAAGCAGAGAGACTTCACTAAACATGTTGCTGAGATTCTGAAATGTGTACGAGGGAACAAAGGGTAACACAAAGAGTGCCAAGCTACAAACATCACCCTAATATTACAAATAATTAATAAATAAATATTAAAATAGAATACATCATATAATAAATAATATCTTACACAAATATTATTAAAATATTGGAAAATGTTTATTAAATACCTACCAAGAAACAGACTCTATACCTCTAATTTGCACTTAATCTTCACACATCAAGCATTCATTGAGTGCCTACACTGCTAAGTCCTGGATATCGAAATTAAATGACAGCTCACAGTCCAGTGAGAAAAAAAGACTGGTAAACAATTATGAAATGAGATTAGATGGACATATGCACACTTACAATAGCATCTGAGGAAGGACATCTTTCTGTGATTGAGGGAGTTGGGGATGTTAACCAGATGCAGCTTTGTAAAAAGGTGGGGGGCGGGGGAAGTGAAGAGATCAAGTATTAAAGAATGAGAGTTAGCCAGAAGACAAACGTTGGAGTAGGAGCAAGAGAAGGAAGGGCAGTTTTCCAGGCCAAAAAAGCATCCTTACAAAGGCAGAGAGTTTCCGGAGAGCAACGTACTGTACTGTCAGGGAACTGCAAGTGATTGTATTGTGTTAAACCTCAGAGTGGACGATGAAGGGAGGAGGCCAATAATGCAAGGCTTGGTATGTCATGCTAAGGAGTGTCAGCTTCATCCCTGAGACAGAGGGAATACAACAGGATTTTTAAGCAGAATAATTTAAGGATTGTATTTTCCATCTCCACTCTCATTACCACATTACAAACAGGAATTGTTATCCTCATTTTACAGACAACTGATGCTCAAAAACTTTAAGTAACTTGCCCAAGTTCATCTAGCAGCTAAGAACCCAGGCTAAGTTTCATAATGTTCTCACTTTCCCATCCTCTCTCTTCTAGTAGTCGTGGTTGTGTAAAGAGCAGCTGTTTTGCAGGCCAACTAACTGAGTTTGGATTCTGTGACACTTCAGCTGCTTTCTGATTCTGTGCAAGGTGAGTATCATTTTATCATCTGTAAACTGGGGATAATAAAATCCACCCAAAGATAAATGAAGTAGTGCACATTAAGCAGTTAGCACAACACCCAACACATAATTTAATGCTAACCATTATGATGCTAGACCAGGCACTATGCTCGAGCATGCTTCATACATCAATTTAATCTTTATATGAACCAAAGTGGGCATTATTATCTTCATTTTACAGATTTTTTTAAAAACCTGAAATCTAGAGAAATTAAGTAACTTACAGAAAGACATATAACTAAGTGGCAGAGCTGGTTGTGCTTCAAAGCCCACACTCTTTCTTCTAATATGGAATATAGTGCCCTAGTCTCTCATGCACTACAGAGGATAAACTTAAAGGAGGTAAGACAGAAAGCAGGGGTAGTACATTTAAGCTGTAGCAGAAATCTAAGGGAGAGCTGTCAAGAGTCTGAATTAAGTAAGTGGTTATGCGGGGTGAGAGATGTCAGATAGGAGACACTGACAAGGTTGAATGAATAGGACTAGGTGCAGATTATATGTTGGGAAGTAAGGGAGAGAACTCAGGAGGACTTTCTGGTTTTTGCTCCGGGTCACTGGGCACATTATAATCCTGAGATAAGGAACAGAATGGAAAAATCAGAATCGGAAATGTCTTGGGTAACTATTATTGACTAAATGGATAAATAAATGATTATTTCAGTTTGGTATATATTAAGTTCATGGACTCTGTTCAACAACTGAAGGAGATAACCAGTAGTCTAGGATATATTGATCTAGAGCTTTGGAGAGAAGTTTGTATTAGAGAAAAAGAGAATATACAGGGGTAGCTAAAATCATGCATATATAAATGGCATTGATACAGGAATTAGAATGAAATAGAAGATCAGGGTAGAACTCTGGAATTAGGAAACAACCTTTTTTCCATTGGCCTCAAGTTAGTATGCAGAGGAATTCCACTGGAATAGCATTCTTGGTCTATTTCCCCACTTCATACATCCCTAGGGTAAGTTTAAGAGAAGGAACTGAGCATGTAGCCCCTTCCTCTCTCTCTTTTACTACCATCTTCTCTTCAGGGCATTCACAGTCCCTGCTCCCCAATGTCTCAAGCTGTGACCAGAATAGGACATTTAATTAATGGCAAAATATCTCATAGTCCATTGTTAAATGCCCTGGCATTTTGTAGCCACATTTTCTACTTAGTTTCATAAGTGATGAAATTAGGTCTTTTTCTCTATGTGCCTTATTTCTCAATTGATTTTAAACTTAGAAGAGAAGAAAGGGGTGCTATTTACGGACTGTCTCACACCCATACATCTGGAAAACCCAACATTAAAGCAGCAGAAAGAAGGAAAGGAGTCCATGAGGAAGTCTGAGAATGTACAATCTGAAATGCAGGAAGAAAATCAGGAAGGAAAACTGTTACTAAAATCAAGGGAGAAAGAATCTTAAACAAAACAGTGGAATGGCCAACAGTGTCAAAATCTATGAAAAGGTCAGGGAATATAACACCAAAAAATAGTCCACTGGACCTGGGAACTGAAAGCAGGTTGAAGGGAATGATGGGAGCAGAAACATCACACTATGGAGTATGACAGATAGATTGCACTGATGGCCCCAATTTTCTATGCTTCCTTATGTCCGTGCCCTCTGTACTCAACCACACCACCACCACCCTCTGATTCTTGGCTTGGTTATGTGACTTGCTTTGATCTTTGAGACGTTGGGAAACCTGATGCAAGCAGAGGCTTTAAAAGGTGCTTTCATGTTTTGGCTTTCCCTCTTGGATGCCTCCCATTACTCTATTGTAAGAACATGCCCATGCTAGCTGGCTAGAAGAATGTGAAAGACATCCTTGTGAAATCAAGTTGAGTTGCCCCAGCCAAGACCATTCTAGACCAACCAGCATGAAGGCAACCCAAAAGCTGACCATCAACACTTGAGCAAGCTCAGCCAAGATCAGCCATGCCCAGCCACCCATAGCCCCATGAGGAATAATAAATGATTGTTACCTCAAGCCACTAAATTTTGTGATGGTTTATTACACAACAATAGCTAACTGATACAGAGTATGGTACATGAGGGCAAGCCTCATGTAACAACCTCATCTCAGAAATTCAACCAGTATAATTATCTTCCTTTTATTTCTGAGTCTCTTTAAATTCTTATGTTCATAATATAATTCTTCAAATTAGACCTCCTTATTGGTTTAGCAACCATCATGGACTCCTTTCTGGCTTCTAGAGCCAGCATTTCTCCCCACTATTTCAGTCTCAGGCTAAATGCAATTCCTTGACTTTGTTAACCTGGACTCCAGAGGACATTCGACCTGGGGCCCCATCTCTGCCTCCATCTCACCTCCCCACTAGAGGTACATCAGATATACAAAAAAAAAAAAAGAAGAAAACCATCTCTTCAATAGAGATAATAGAGTAATAGAGAAGAATGAGAGAAGATACAGATAAGTTTGGTGCTGGGGGTGGTGAGGGGGCTGAAGAGATAGCATCAAATTTACTAGCATATGGAACAATTGATATTTAGGGTATTCTCACATAATAGCTTCTATTCTCTATAGATTAGGTAAATTCATTCATACTGTAGAAGGAGATAATAGACCAAATTGCTCAAGGAAAACAGGCCAGGTTTAAAATAACTGTTGAGAAATAGCAATAGAAAAAGAATTGCTCAGAAACACAGAAATACCAGCAAGCAGACAATAATACTGAAGATGACAAATCTGCAGTGGAACTACAATCATTTGTCACACTGGAAATGATGAATCTGTGATGGAACTACAAGTCATGCATCACTTAACAGGGATGCCTTCCGAGCAATGCTTTGTTAGGTGATTTCATCATTGTGCAAATATCACAGAGTGTACTTACACAAACCTAGATGGTATAACCTACGGCACACCTAGGCTATATGGTATAGCCTATTGCTCCTAGGCTACAAGCCTGTACAGCGTGTTATTGTGCTGAAAACTACAGGTAATTTTAACACAATGGTAAATATTTGTGTATCTAAACATATGTGAACACAGAAAAGGTACAATAAAATATGATATTATAATTTTATGAGACCACTATGGTATCTGCAGTCTGTTGTTGACCAAAACTTCCTACGTAGCATGTAACTTTTTTTTTTTTTTTTGAGACAGAGTCTCACTATTTTGCCCGGGCTAGAGTGAGTGCCGTGGCGTCAGCCTAGCTCACAGCAACCTCAAACTCCTGGGCTCAAGCAATCCTCTGCCTCAGCCTCCCGAGTAGCTGGGACTACAGGCATGGGCCATCATGCCCAGCTAATTTTTTCTATATATTTTTAGTTGTCCAATTAATTTCTTTCTATTTTTAGTAGAGATGGGGTCTCGCTCTTGCTCAGGCTGGTCTCGAACTCCTGAGCTCAAACAATCCGCCCACCTCGGCCTCCCAGAGTGCTAGGATTACAAGCGTGAGCCACCGTGCCTGGCCCACCATGTAACTTTAATTCACATAGAGGTGTAACTTACAGCAACGTTGTCCTAAGAGCAGAGATGTAGCTGATTTATGTAATAGCCTGTTGGATATGGAAAAAGTGAACAGTGCTGGACCTTTGGCAAAGGCTTTGACGGCTTTGATGCCAATTATTAAAATGATAGTCCTTAGGGTGTTCTGTTCCCTTGCTAGGAACCATCATTTCCCTGCTACCTCCACCTCCCTTTTTCTTTATTTCTCTTCCCCCAGTTAACTCTTAGCCTTCTGTTAGATCCCAGCATGAATATCATTTTACTGGAGATGCCTTCCCCAACCACCTCAGCTAGGTCAATTCCCTCCTCTTGCACTTACTTATGTATATTCTTTGGAGCACAATTGCACTGTAATTTTACATGTTTAAAAACTTAAAAATATAATTTTTACTTAGCTAACTCTTTTTAATGTCAGATTCCCCCAGTTGACTCTAAGCTCCAGAACATAGCCTTTTTCTGTTTTCCTCCTCACTATTATATCTCCTGTGACTAGCAAAGTGCCTTATCCCTTAGCAGGTGTTCAATAAATAGCTTTTAGATAAGTAAATTAATGAATGATCAGATGAATTGTGCAAGAATGAATAAGCAAGGAAATAGGTAAACAAGGAAGGAAATAAACCAAAAGGAATCAGGAGCCTCAATGTGTTTCAAAAGAAGTTTCAAGAGCTTTACAGAAGAACGAGAAAGCTGGAAGGATAGGAGGTTCTATGGACTAAATCATGTCATTGCAAATTCGTTTGTTGAAGCCTTCACACCCAATGACTGTATTTGGAGAAAGAGCCCTGAAGGAGGTAATTACAGTTAAATGAGGTAATAAGGGGAGGGCCCTAATTCAATAGGACTGATGTCCTTACAAGCAGAGGAAAAGACATCAAGAGCGTGCACACAGAGAAAAGGCCATGTGAGGACATAGTTAAAGGCAGCCATCTGTAAGCCAGGAGAGAGGCCTTATCAGAACCCAACCCTGCTGGCACCTTGATCTTGGACTTCTACCCTCCAGAGCAGTGAGAAATAAATTTCTGTTATTTAAGCTACCTAATCTGTGATATTCTGTCATGGCAGCCTGGGCAGACTAATATGGTATGACATAGGTGTTTTTTTTTTCTTCTTAGAGACAGGGTCTCACTCTTTTACCCAGATGGAGTGCATAGCTCACTGCACTCCAGCCTGGGCAACATAGCAAGACTCCATCTCAAAACTAACTACATAAATAAATAAATAACCACACTGGGAAGTGGGAAAGGATAAACATCAGACAGAAGGGAAAAAAGAGAGAATGCAAGTAACTTTCGAGCACATTATTTTGACAATAAATCCACAATCTAAAGAATAAAAAAACTGCAAACAAACCTTGAGTTCTTTCTAGTAGGGTTATCTTTCACTGTAACAGGGATATAGCAATTCGGAAAACAGTTTTTGGGTATCGCAATATTGAGAAAATGAACAATGTGATAATGTTGGGAGCTGGGTTCCAACTATGGAAAAAGAGATAAAATTATGGAATGAGATAAAGAAAGAAAACCCTGCAACTATCATAAGAGAGATTCATTCAGATAAGAATTAGCAGTGGATGCAAAATCCAGGGGGAAAAGTTTGATGAGGAGAAGGATATGTACTCAGTCCCAAAATATCTCCCCACAGATTACTTAGTGGGTAAAAGAGGGGAATAATAACTATACAGTGGAAAAACCAGGCAACACCTTGATGAGATGATAAAATTAACATCACCGGTGAGGGGCAGACAGGCATTAAGTGCCTGTGACTCTGAGGACACATCGCTAATGTCATACGAAGCTAGGAAGGCATGATCTGAATCTAATTTTCAGGAAACATCAGACAAACCTAAGGTGATAAACATTCTATAAAATACCTGTCTTGTATTCTTTGAAAATATCAATGTCATGAAAAATAAAGAAAAGCTGAGGAAATCTTCCAGATTTGGATAACAATCAGTTACAATACAGGATCCTGA
Source organism: Indri indri (assembly GCA_004363605.1). NCBI lineage: Eukaryota > Metazoa > Chordata > Mammalia > Primates > Indriidae > Indri > Indri indri. The sequence goes on along the minus strand of RJWJ010022116.1, from coordinate 485 downwards.
ACTGGATTCTGTACTGGAAGGGGAAATGCTATACAGACATTATTAGGGCAATTGACGAATTGGATTATGGACTGTAGATTGGATTAAAGTATTGTTTTAATGTTAACTTCTATGAATTTGACAACTGTATTATGGTAATATAAGAGAATATCCTTTTTTTCTTAGGAAATACACAGTAAAGTACTAAGAGGTAAGAGAGAATGATATTGCAAGCCACTCTCAAATAGTTCATAAGATAAATTAAAATGTGGGGAGATGGAGAGAGAGAGAATTAATAAAGCAAATGTGGCAAAGGGTTAAAAATTGTTAAATTTGGATGAAGAGTACATGGTAGGCCTCTATTATTATTTCAACCTTCCTATAATTTTGAAATTATTTTAAAATAAAACTTTTTTTAAAAAATCAAGTGAAAAATCAAAAAAGATGAGAGGTAAAGGAGTTCTGAGTGATGTTCAGGTCTTGATTTTAAGATAGATTGCACAGCA
>RJWJ010022115.1:0-27183 GCA_004363605.1 Indri indri | reverse complement strand
CTCTAGCTGTTGTTCCCTCCTCCCCTTTCGCTCTGCTCCACCTTTCTCTCCCATTATTTCCTGCTCCCATTGCACTTCATATGGAACTGAATTAGTATAAAAAAGTTGAATTAATGAAATAAAGTTTGGTGTTGCCGAACCTAACCCCAAATCTGTTCTGAAAACACAAAGCTCAAAATAAGACAGGAATGTGCTCCACTTGAGTGTCAGAGGTCAGCTCTAACTATTCCTTTCTGCGTCCCTGCTCTCAATCTTGTGGCATTGCTCCAAATACAGATTTGATTTCAGTACCACAGTTCCCATTAAAAGGGCTCAGCATCACTAACCTCTGCTTTTCATCATGAGTAACTTGCTTTCCTATAACCTTTCTTTAATTTGTGTCTAAATGCAGTTTTAGTGAGGGATGTAGAGAATTCTTTGTGTTAGGATTACACAAAATGACAGCTCAGAGTATGGTTGATAGGGGGTGTGCATCGGGAGTAGTGGACGAAAGCGTTATCATACTAATTTAAACATTATTTCCTCGGGGAAATAATGGATGAGGGGTTAGTGGGGGATATAAGACCCTCGAAAGTATTATAATCCAAGAATATCTTTGATTTTGAAGCCTCTAGACTAGAAGGGGGCTATCTCTGGCTCCCAAGTGTAAAGCAGTTCTCTCCACGGACAGGTTTCCATACAAAGTACCCTTCCTCTTCCTGCAGAGCACTGATCCCACTTTATTTAATATAATTATGTTTTATTTTGTGCTTGTTTAATTATTGTGTTTCTCAGTGGGGTGGGGGGGGCCTTTAGGCCAGGATAAGTACCTGTTTTACCTTTCTGGCCCCGCAAGCCTTGCACAGAGCCCAACATATATCAAGAGTTGGCACTTAGATTAAAAAGAAAGAAGGAAGAAAGGAAGGAAGGAAAGGAAGAAAGAGTATTCCAAATGTACAGCTAGAACCAGAGAGAGAATGAAATGCTCAAAAGATCTGCACAATTCTTCATTGCTCCCCTATTCTGTTTCTTTGCAATTTCAGTTTGAGCTGCAGGTGCCAAAATGCTGTGAAATAAAATCTATACTCCTGTTGTGTTGTTTGTGGTCTGGGTGTAAACAATAATTCTTGGAAATCCCCAGAGAATGCTTTATAGGATTTATAGCCTAATTCCCCAGATGTAAGAGGTTCGGGGAATTGAACCAAGTGCTCTAATTCTTTGATTCTTCAACAAAGGGAATGAGCCTGTCTTTTCTTTCTCCCTGGGGAGGACATAACCTTCCCCTGCAACAGGCAAGCCAAAGGTTGCAGTCTCAGGGAAACCCCTGGTCACTGGCCTGTGTTCAGAACCAAACTGCAGCTAGTGAGAAAGGGCTGCATTTTTTCTTTAAAACTTAAAAATTTGCTGTCATGAAAAATTTCAAACAAACGCAAAAGCAGAGAGAATAAAACAACAAATATGCCCTTCATGAAGAATCAACTAAAGGCCCTCAACGAGTTCTCCTTTCCCCTTGTGGAGCCAGAGCAGCCGTGCGGAGAGCTAACTGGCCGCGTGTTCCAGGGAAGCTCATGCTGCTGGTGGCTGGGCTCTATCAGGACATCTTAGAAGGCCCGACCTGGCGGCTCTTTGAGTCCCTCTGACCTCTCCTGCCTCACCTTGCACCTGCCTCTCTGTGTTCCAGCCACACTGCCATCTCTCCATTTCTCAAATGCTACATAAAGCCACATTCTCTTCCCAGAGACAGGAAATGCAGTGCTCTCCCTTGAAAAGCTGCTCTCTCCAGTAAATCCCTACTTATCCTGCAGTTTTCAGTTGAAACATCATTCATTTCCTTAGGGAAGCCTTCCCTAGCCCCTACCACCCCGTATTTGTTCTTCCCAGGCCGCCTCAGCCTGCCTGCTGTCATTCTTCATCCGTGCGGGTGCTGACGGATGGACGTGTCCCCAGGAGGGCAGGGTGTGCGTCTTTGGCTCACTGCTGCACCCAGCGCGGCCGCTCTGCTTGTCTGTCGGTTTCTTGCGTTAGTGCCTGTGCCTCCAGTGGCAGTTCTCATCTTGTTTCCCTGTCTTCCCACCATCCGCATTGCAAACACCTTAACTTCCCTTCCTCTCGCTCCATTTCTTCATCCTTTCTGTCGATTTCAGCCCTTTTGGAGGAAATTGAAAGTATCTTCTCACAAATAGTTTGGGAATAGATGACTCACAACATAATTCTCTTTGGCTATGGATGCAATATTATCATATGACTGTTAATAACACATGTATCTTCTCACACACCCTCATTTTTTTTTGCCTAAAGGTATAGTCCCTAAACAAACTAACAAACAAAAACATTGAATCGTAGATGGCCATGTGATATTGGTTTTTTGTAGTCAAGAAATTTTAGTTTCCTCAGTGCATGTGAGGCTCATAAAAACATTGGTTGGGCCCTTGCTTTGTGCACAGTGATGTGCTACGTACCTACATCCTTTGTCTAACTTAACTCTCATACTAACACTTTGAGGTAAGTATTGCTTTTTGCAAACAGGGAAACAGAGAACCAGACAGAGGTTAAATAACTTGCTCAGGCTCCCGGAATTAGCAAGGAGGACGGGCGTCAGCATTCCCAGATGACAAAGCTCTGTTTACTAGCACAACAAACTGGTATGTTAATCCTCACTAACAACCGGCAGACGAGACACAAACAAGTGCAGTGAGTTCTCAAATCTCCTTCCGTTCGGACTCCTGAGGGCCCGACGTGGTGGGTTGTTCATGACCCTGGAGGGTTTCACTAGTGCCCCTCTTCAGGCCTCTGCCTCCGAGCGGGCTCCCGTCACCTGCTCCTGCAGGCCACAGCAACCGTACTTGTACCCAGGCCAAAGGATCCCGTTTGGGATTCTTTTCACAGACTGGATCAGAAGAACAAGTACCTGAAAGGAAAGCCATGCTTTTCTCCTCTTCATGCTTTCTGATCCAAAATAGCTCCCACAGTCTTCCCGGATTTTCACCTAAGTAAAAATATTTCTTGATTTGAGTTGGATCATAGGGTCCAAGAGTAACAGGTCACAGAACGCGTATCCAGAACCAGAATGGTTTCCTGTTTCCAGCGTGTTTAGAGTTTGTCTTTTAGTTATGAGTAAATGCAGTAGACCCCCTTGGCTGGAGTTGTAGCCAATTAGCCTAGGTGAAAGAGGTAATAACTGAAGCACACGTGACGCCCTCTGTGCTCTGATCTGTGCCGCGCGGTGACTGTCAGGCGCAGGGGGCAAACTCCACCGGTGCAGGATTTCCTCAATCTTCTTGCGCCAAAGCCATTTTATCTCTGTTTTAAACCTTGTAATAGCTCTGATTAAAAATATTTAAATGCTTTAATATGTTTAGTTTTGGTAGGGATGTGCATTCTTTTAGTAATCCACTCTGAAGATTCGAGCTTGTTTGCAAGGCAAATTATAAGGCTGCTAAGGAGGTGATAAGGAAACACTGAACTGAAATTTTGAAAATGTTTTGATATAAAAATACTTGAAGGACCTTGTTGGGAGAAGCAAAGTGTCTCTCCTCCTTCTTAACAAATGTGGAAAGTTATTTCCTTCTGAATAGGGGGAAAAAAACCCCTCAGATAATCTCATATAGCTCCATTCCATTAAAGAAAATTAGCTTTTATTAAAATTTCCTAAGAAGACAAACATTTTGTGTGTGGAATTTGAAACTATCTAAACAATACTTTCTTTAGGAAAACAAAATTCTATATAGAGGAGAAAATAAGAATCCTGTTTTCTGTGCACTATTACATATTGCATGCTTAAATTTACACTGAAAATAAAATGAGATCAATATTACTACTTGAAAGACATAAAATGAGTAACCTGAGATGCCCAATAGAATTAAATTTTCCTTTAGAGTAGCTTTATTTTCCATCCCATCTTTTTTAAAACACTACACTATTTTTTCTTGCAGTTTTTCTACTTTGGGGGGTAGGAGGTGAAATGGGGTGAAACGAGAACTAAAGAGGGAAACAGGGGTGGAGATAGGAGGACCAGCTGTGTCCTTTTCTTACCTAAGAGCCACATGGCTGGACAACAAGCAAGGTTAAAATAGTCATAATTTAAAGACCCCAACATGTAGCAGACATTGCTATGGGCTGGCTTTTTTACACTTATTATCTCATTTATTTCTCACAGCATCACTTCTTCAACGTAAGTATTTTGCCCATTTTGCAGATGAGGAAAGTGAGGCTTTGCGAGGTGAAACAATCTTACTCAGGGGCAGCGAATTTTTCTGTAGAGGGTCAGATAATGTATTTTGGGCTTTGCCGGGCATTGGTCTGTCATAACCACTCGACTTTGCTGTTGTAGTCAGAAAGCAGCCATAGACGATACTTGAACAGATGAAAAAATAGGCGGTGGCTGACTTTGGCCCATGGACCTTAGCTTTCCGGCTCCTGCCCTCACTTGTGAATACATTTCCCACATGTAACAGAATCAGGGTTCACATCCACATTTCTCTGACTTCAAAATTCTTACACTTTTCCCTACATGCACTGAAACATTTTGGCCCAATTGCAAAACCTGGTAATTTGGAAAGGGTTTTTAGGTGGTTGTAGTGTGGGCTTGGGTGGTGGCTGTCTCCACTGAAGCCCAGGGGCACTGTGACCAGCCAGCCAAATAAAACTACAGGAAACCTCTTGGTGTCAGCATATCCTATACACAGGATGGAGTTTGGGCATGGAAAAAACCTCTTGAAAATGTACTCTTTACACCTAAAGATATCTAATAAGGAGCACAAACGCCACACCTCCACAAACTTCTCGGTCGTTTCCTGGAAAGCAGGTAGGCATTTGCAAAGTGAATGGGCAAGATGGTCCATGGGCTCAGGCTGGCCCCCTGCACGCTTTATCCTGCCCTACTTGTGGAAGGGCCAGCTCCTCCAGCCAGCCTTGCGCCAGCCCTGCCAACTGAAACAGCTGAGACAGAACCGTTTGTTGTTCAACCTTCCCATATGTCCCCAAGGTGCCTTTGTTGTCTGCCATGCATGTGAATTTCATGGCCCACATGCCACAAGTCATCCGCGAGCATCACCAATATTGACAGTTCCTGGCCTATTTAGGGGAATGTGTAGTGCAGTGCATCCCTGGGAGATGAGAGTCTGGGTCCCCGGGGTCTAGAATCAAGTGTGAATTCTAATGAGAACCACTGTCTGGTCACCCACATTCAGAGCTATTCATGCTTCGAGAACTTGGAAGGGGGCCCAGAAAATGGGAAATGGTGACACAAATCCTGCCTCACGAATGGGGCCAGGGTAAATAAAACTAAGGAGAGTGAGGCACACTTGGGGCAGCACATGTACGACGGGTGGCACAGGCAGAGGCGGTGCTGGCATGTGGTGCCCAAGATGATATGCGGTGGCATCAATATTTGCGTTTATGGACATTAAGAGCCAAAACTCTTTTATGGTTGGAGAGTTGGGAGTCTGCTTAAATGGAACTCTGCCGCCTGACAGAGAGGAAGATGGAAACAATGCTCGTAGTGGGAGTTTCTCAAGGAGAGACCTGGAGAGAGTTTGCCCAGGCTTATCCATGGAGGGGTCTGTTTGGAGCTATGTTCCTGTGACCAGAAGTTTGCATCCAGAAAGCATGGACGTGGATCCTCCCTCCTTCCTCTGTCTCTCCATCCCTTCCTCAGTTCTTTCCTCTTACAAATGTTTATTGAACATCTACTAAGTGTCAGGTACTAGGAACACAAATGCAGTTCCCTAAGGAATTGAAAAATCATATGGGAGATAGATACAGATTTGCAACATTCATATGCAGTGAGCAGAATGTGAGCGCAACCTGTGCGCAGGGGCGCCGTCCAGGAGGGGAAAGGCGGCTGGAGAAGAGATTTGGGCACAGGCCAGAGCCTGCAGATGTGGCCGAGGCTGCAGCCGGTGTGCCTGAGGAGGGGCAGAGCAGAGCCCACCAGGGGAGGCAGGAGACCATGGTCATAACGTGTAGACACAGGGACTCGGCCTCACTCTGGGACAGGGACACCCGTGGTAGTCACCTGGCAAGGTAGGATTGCTGAAGGGGCAGAGTGCACCGCAGTGAGAGAACCCTCCCCGCGGGGGCAGGAGGCAACGCAATGCCTCCCCAGAGAGTGTGGGAAACAACTCCAGCATGCAGAATTCACACTTACTAGCTGCGTGTCTCTGGGCGCACACTTTTACCCATTCTTCATGGGTTTGAGTGAGAATCCAGTGTGTCCAAACTTTGTGAACAGAAAACCTTCTCTATAAATACAACTGGCCATTCTGAATCCTGGCTCTGCTCTTAATTTTGTCCCTACCCCCACCCTGACCCCCAGCTCCCTGGTATTCTTTCATGCCCTGGGATGGAAGGAAGCTTTATTGGAGGAGGCTGGCTTTAACAGAATAACATGACAGAGAAAGAACAGAATAAAAGGTACAATCTATAGGATAAGGATTTTTTCCCCTTAGAGATGTAAAAGCATAGGATCAAGAATATGTACTTGACTTTATTTAGATTAAAGGCCTACACAGTAGAGGCCACTTAATCGGGAAAAAGGAAGAGTGGGGTATAAATTGTTCCAGGGTTTGCAGAGAAGTATGAGACAGGAGCGGGTTTTGGTGGCGCGGTCTTGGGAAAGCTTGGGCGACAGGGACAATGTTGTTTCCCAGGATTTTCCTGGGTTGTATACAAGAAAGGAGGGCGTGCGCAGCTCATACTGAGGGTGTATGTGGGTCCCTCCTAGGGCTGGGGAGGAGCAGGAGGGAAGCGAAGGGGTGTGGGAAGGGGGCCGGCGGCCCCGAACTGCTCTGAGGGCCTTGGGGCCACTTCCTTTGTCTGCTTTTGATTGCTTCTTTTTCCTGGCTTCCTTTCTTAAACAATTTCTGGCAGAAGTGATGCCCTTTAAAAATGCCCTGCCTTGTACACGCTGTAGCTTCCTCTAAGGATTTCGAATGTAGAATCGTTTCCCAGGCCTGCGGGTTGTCCGGGAGCAGTAAGAGGCCTTTTCCCGTGTGTGTGTGTGTGTGTGTGTGTGTGTGTGTGTGTGTGTGTGTGTGTGTGTTGGGGGTGGGGCGCTGGCACCCCAGCTTCTGCCCTATTTTCCAGTGTCCTGCACTCTGGGTTGCCTCATTTTCACTCTGTCAATAAAAAAAATGTGGCTTGCTGCTGGGACCATTTAATAATGCAGCAATAAATTGTGCTTTCAAGCCCAGCAATGCCTTTCTAGGTGGTTTACAAAAAATGACTCAATACCCTGAGGACACGGGTTGGTAGCGTTCTCTGTCCTTACGTTTGGACTGGCTCAGAGAAAGCCCACCCTGGAGGACCCCAAGGGCTCGGAAACAGCGCAGCCTTCTCAGTGCCAGGTTCTCGCTTCAGGGGCGGGGACCTGCGCAGGCTCCTGCAGCTTTCTGGGGGGTCGCTGGGCTGCTCCTTCTGCGCTGCTGTTTCCGGAGACAAGAAAGAAAGGAGTTTATCCTGGAGAAGACAGGCTACAAGAGCATCTAGTAATGTGATGAAGATGGCCTTAGAGAGGACAGCAAATCGCTGCGAGCAGCAGCTTGATTGGAGCTGACACAGTTCCAGCTCGGGATTTAGGATCAGAGCGGGGTGGGAGGGGCCGCATGGGCCCTGCAGGGCTCGGGGCCAGAGACCTCTCTTCACTCCCTCCTGCCTCCCCTGAATTTAGGACCCCTCCAGACACAGCCTCCTACCTGGCCTCCCATCGGGCTGTCCACGTCGTGGTTAAAGTGAACTGTCTACAATGGAAATCTGATCAAATCTCTCCCCAGCTGAAAACCCTTCAGGGACTCCCTGTTTATGGCTCCACAAGATAAATGACACACCAAGCCCTTCTAGAATCAGGCCCTCCCCCTTACTCTCTCACTTCCTGCTTAGAGAACGTCAGAGTCTGGTGTCCGTCTCCTCCTCCCTCCCACCCCGTGTCTTGCCGCTGGATCCGCCCCACCTGGCAGAGCTGCAGACCACAGGCACGCTGGCTTCTCTGAGCACTTACTTCTTTGGGACACGGCCTGTGGCCATCTCTCCCGCCCCTGGAAGGAAAGACCCGGCCATTCTGCCTGTTGCCAGCGGGGCCTTCTCTTGAATCCTATAAACAGGTTCTGCTCTTAACCGGAAGCCTGTGCTAGGAGTAGGGGAGAGAGAGGCTGTGGAGGTGCTTCCTAAACTGTGAAGAGTTTTACTGGTACTAGTTATTATCTCTGCTGTTCACAAAACAACACCCAAAGGAAAGAACTTCCCAGACTGGGCTGCTGAGGAGCATTGTGAAATTTCTTTTAGAAAATCTGTGGTTGTGAGAGATGCCTTCCTTGCCAGAAGGATAGACGATCAGTCCTGTTAAGGAGCCTTCCGGTGTAGGATCTTAGGTGACAAAATGTCTGGCACTTTGGGGGCCCTCGAACACTTAGGATTGATTCCGGCTTCCAGGGTCAGGAGCACCAAGATCAAGTCAACCGACCTTTTCTAGTCTAACCTTATTTTTAGAAAAAAATATGCCTTTCACTGAAGTGGAAAATTGGAAAATTCCACTAAAGTGTAATTCTTAGGAAATTCCACTACCGGGTTTTTCTCCCTTGCGATCCTTCCCTGGGCCTCCTCCTCCGCCCCTGTGACCTTTCCCTCCCACCCTGGCAGCTGCTGCCCTCATAAATCACCTGTAGCAATTAGTGTACCAGGCTGTAAAGTAGCTTAGGACTGCGCCTCACTAAAGTTAACCCAGTCGTAACCGTGCCCCTCCCCCTTAAGCAGAGTGTATAAAAGACTGCAATGCTCTTTGTCTTGTGCTCAGAATTTGGGAGGAAAAATCCCCCTCTGAGCCCGCTGGCATATAAACCTGTTTTGCCAATATTTCTGTGTGCGTGTAGGTCTATTTCCGGTCATCTCTGCCGTAACATCACCAGCTCTTGTGAAGTTGTTCCATACTTATCACATATGATTACGGCAAGATTCTTCCCTCACAGACACCTGACTAGAGGGAACCGCCTTTTAGCTGGTCTGTCATATTTTGAGGTGTGCCCTTAATTATTGTATTTTTTGAACAACACAGTTCCATTTGGGAAGACATAGAATTGAAATGACCTAAATCATTCCAAATTTGGGATGATTATAGAGATTTACTAACAAAATCAGTGACAGAGTGAAAGAAAGAAAAGAATGAAAAGAAACGAGAAAAAAGAAAGGAAGCAAAGAAATTTAATTCAATTTAGGAAGTATGGGTTCATAATTAAGTATTGAGTGTTATTTAGACTTTTCAAGCAACACAGTAGGTAGTTCTGAAGATCATAAATAGCAAAGAAGAACCTGTGCCAGCTGTTGCAAGCTCCAGTGAGAGCCCACACACCCTGTTCAGAATCATGATGTATTTTCAATGGCAGTGGAGGAGCGAGGTGGTGCTCCTCAAACTGTGCCTTCTAGAAGACTGAAAATTATGACAAAGGAAAGAAGCAAACTTTCTCAATCTATATGTTATTTGATATGTATGTACGATTAAGGTAATGAGTTAAATAGTATAAACAGACATTCAGCTATCTCATCTCCATCCCCAACAGTTATATATTTATGTTGGCTTCAAAACTATGTTATGTACCCTCCTTTCATTGGAAAAGTGGAGGGTTGCTTTATATTAAGAATCATCTCAAAGTCAGGTCCACATACTAGTCCCCTGATGTAGGCAACTGATAGCCTGAATTCAGGGTCCCTAATAAATATAGTAAGTAGCAATTATCCCATTCACTTTTCACATTATTATGCTTCTTTTCAGATTTCTTTACACTCACTTACTCAATTCAATAAATACCAAGTGCCTGCCTTGGGCCTGCCACTGGGCTAGACTCCAGGAATGTTCAGGATATCCTCATCTTCCACCTATATTGAGCCTTTCGGAAAGCTAAAACCATGTCTGGGCCTGGGCCTCCATCTTATGTCCCCTCCTTCACACTCCAGGTTGACTATTCTGTGATGCCCGCTGAGCCATCTCCTTCCAGAAATCCATCCTGTCCTCTCCCCACTGGTGGCCAAAAAGAAGCGCCATCTCTGTGCAGTGTAATTTCTGAGCTGTTTGTCATCAGCCTTTGTCTATCTTTTGTGGAATTCATGAGGGTAGGGACTGAGTGCTATTCACTGCTGCACTCCCGGAAACACAGAAAATGCCTAGAACCATTGATAATTACTTGATAAATTGCATTGAACTGAACTGAACTGAATTTAGAGATGTTCTAAATTGAGGTATGGCTTGGGTGCCATTTTTGCCTATAATAAAGTACAAATAACCTGGATCTGGGACTGTTTGTTAGCGTTCTGGGGGCTGAACTAGCCCATGGGGATGGACTATATAAAGCACAAGTCATCAAGAATCCAATGTGCCTTCCTTCCCTGACCAAGACATGTTCATAACAGGACAGAAATAAATTAGATGCATGCCATCACTTTGTGTAAAGGTTTTTCAATTAGGATTTTGTATGCTAGAAAGCAGTAAAAGAACAGTAATTTCCCAAGACAGACACCTTTAAATGGAAATGACCAATTTCAGGGCTCTTTCTAAATCTGCTAAAATGGATGAGAATAAATTATTTTAGGCTTTCCTAAATGTATATAGGGGTGATTTTCATAGTATTGAGGGACTCTGAAGTCTGAGTTCTCAACAAAAAGTATGGAATTATGTTTCTCAGACTTTTTGGGTTAGCACAATATAAGGAACTGTGCAATTTGGAGATACTGATATATATGTGGTCCAATACCCATGACAATAATGTGATCATTCTTAGGTAAATAGTCACCATTGAGTTTTTTCTGAATAATAAACTTGTAAAAAAGACTTACAGCAGATAATTGTAAAAGAAACCTATCTCATTGAATGATTAGCAGAGAATAAGAGAAAAAAAGAGTGATAGCAAAACCCTGGGCTAATATTATTCTAATTGAGCACTTAATTTATATCGAGCTTCCAAGAAGCCAAAGTGAAAAATATTCACCGAGCTAAGTAATTCTCATTGGATAAAAATAAGTAGTACTTGTCCTGGTAAAATATGCTAACAGTAGTGACCCAGCATAGTCACTGTATCTTTCATGGAATGAGGTAAGTTCTGGTTTCACAATTGTTTGCATTATAAACTTTGTCAGAACTCTGAGCCAATTCATATACACAGTGGGTCTTCATGGGCTTTGCCTCTCAGGAACAAGACACAGGGAGGGCACAATGGACCTAGTGTCTGAGTCCATAAGGCATAAAGCAGATTTTATCAGATATCATTAGGAAAAAGGGACCCTGATCATGGGCAGATAATGGGCCAATGTACACACAAAATGATCTCTACACTGCTAATGAGATGAGATCTTAACCAAAATTAGTATTCTTTGCAAGGAGGAAGATAGGGAGTTGATCTTCCTAGGACTTCAACCATGTTCTTGATGAGACAACTGAGAGAAAGCAAGGCATTCATGAAGACAGTGCCATTGGTGATGGGCTGGTGATTGAGCCAGGCACTGCAGGACAGGCCTGCTGCACACGCTTCCTTCTGGCTGAGGTCTGGAGTGGGAGCACTTGGGGTTGGTATCTGATTTCTGCTGTGAGCCCTTCAGGCCCTTCTATTTGTTCTCTGGTTGGTAGAGACGCCAAAGTGATTCAGGCATCCTCTTCCTAAGCCTTCCCAGGATGCCCTGTGGGGTGGTAGAAAACCCCAGTTGGGTTGCATTTGTACTTCATGTATTTATGGGAGAGGGGGCATACCAAAACCTCTGTTAGAATACAGGTTGTATATTGGGAGAGAAACCTCACTCTGCCCTTCAGTCACTCCAAAGCTATCAAATGGTGGCTACTGTTCTGTTGGAAGTAAAATCAATTGTACAAATTTATATTGGTTAGTGCACAACTGGTATGACCAAATATAACAGCTCTGGAAAAAGATGCTTCAGATGTTCAAATATATATTTTGATATAGGAAGATTATTTAGTGCCATGATGGACATGGCATGATTTAAAAATCAATTAACATAATACAACACATTAACATAATGAAGGGGAAAAAGCACACTACATGATCATCTCAATAGATGCAGAAAAAGCATTTGACAAAATTCAACACTGTTTCATGATAGAAACACTCAACAAATTAGGAATAGAAGGAAACTACTTTACCATAATAAAAGCCTTATATGAAAAGCCCACGGCTAAAATAACACTCAATGGTGAAAGACTGAAACCTTTTCCTTTAAGATCAAGAAAAAGACAAGGGTGCCCATTTTTCCCACTTCTATTCAAAATACTATTGGAAATCCATACTAGCCAGAGCAATTAGGCAAGGAAAAGACGTAAAAGACATCCAGATTGGAAAGGAAGAAGTAGAATTATCTTTGTTCATGGATGACATAATGTGTAGACAATCCTAAAGATTACACAAAAAGCTGTTAGAACTAATAAGTGAATTTAGCAAAACTTCAGAATAAAAAATCAACACATAAAAACCACGTGTGTTTCTATATACTAATGATGAACAATCTGGAGAGAAACTTAGGAAAACAATTCCATTTATAATAGCTTCAAAAAGAACGAAATACTTAGAATAAACTTAACCAATCAAGCGAAAGACTTGTACACTGAAAGCTACAAAATATCATTGAAAAAAATGAAGAAAGCCATAAATAAATGGAAAGATATCCTATTTTCATGGATTAGAAGACTTAATATTGCTAAGATGTCAATACCACACAAAATGATCTATAGACTCAGTGCAATGCCTGCTAAAATCACAATAAAGTTTTTTTGCATAAATGGACAAAGCCATTCTAAAATTCACATGGAATCACAAAGGTCCCAGAAAAGCAAAAATAATATTGAAAATTAAAAAAAGTCAGAGTTGAAGGGCTCGCAATTTCTGATTTCAAAACATACTGCAAAACTATAGTAATCAAAGCAGTGTAGTACTGGTAGGAAGACAAGACATATAGACCAAAGGAACAGAATAAAGAGCCTAGAATTAAACTCTCACATATATGCTCAGATGATTTTTGACAAGGGTGCCAAAATTATTCAATGGTGAAAAGACAGTCTTTTAAAGAAATGGTCTAGGAAAACCAGATATCCACATGCAAAAGAATAAAGTTGGATACTGTGCAGTCACCATGGGATTAAAAAAAAAGAATAAAAGAATAAAGTTGGAGCCTTACTTTACACCATATTCGAAACTTAGCTAACATGGATCAAAGACCTAAATGTGAAAGCTAAAATCACAGAATTCTCAGAAGAAAACAAAGGGGAAAATATTTATCACATTAGACTTGGCAATGATTTCTTGGATGTGACACCAAAAGCACAGGCAACAAAAGAACAAAATAGATAAATTGGGCTTCATCAAAAGGTGAAATTTTGTGCATCAAAGGACAGTACCCGCAGAGTAAAAAGACAACCCACAGAATGGGAGAAAATCAAATCATATGTCTGATAAGGGATTGATATCTAAAATATATAAAAAACTACAACTCGACAACTAAAACAACTTAAAAATGGGCAAAGGATTTGAACAGACATTTGTCCAAAGAGGATATATAGATTGCCAATGGGCACATGAAAAAATACTCAACATCACCAACCATTAGAGAAATATCAACCAAAACCACAGTGAAATAACATCTCACACCCATTAGTATGGCTATTATTTAAAAAAATAAGACAGCAAATTACAAGCATTAGAGAGAATGTGAAGCAATAAGAACACTTTATACTACTGATGGGAATGTAAGTAAAATGATGTGCTGCTATAGAAAACAGTAGGTCAGTTCCTCAAATCATTAAACATTGAATTCCCAGATGATACAACAATTCCAGTTCTGGATGCACAGTTGGCCTTCCATATCAATGGGTTCCACATCCCTAACCATGGATCAAAAATATTTGATTCAACCAACCATGGATCAAAAATATTTGCAAAAAAATGAATGGCTGTATCTGCACTAAGCATATGTGAATTTTTTCCCTTGTCATTATCTCCTAAACAATACAACAACTATTTACATAGCATTTACATTCTATTAGGTATTGTAAGTAATCTAGAAGTGGCATAAAGTATATGGGAGGATGTGCTGTAGGTTATATGCAAATAGTACACCATTTCATATTAAAGACTTGAGCATTCATGGATTTCAGTATCTAAGCTGGCTTCTGGAACCAATCCCCCATAGATACCTAGGACCCCAAAGATTTGAAAGCAGGGATTCAGACAGGTATTTGTTCACCCATGTTCATAGAAACATTATTCATAATAGCCAAAATGTGGAACCAACCCAAATGTCCATTGGTAGATAAATGGATAAACAAAATGTGGTATATACATACAATGGAATATTATTCAGTCTTAAAAAGGGAGGAAATTCTGACAAATGCTATATGGGTGAATCATCCTTGAAGATACTATGGTAAGTGAAATGAGCCAGTCACAAAAGGACAAATACTGTGTGATTCCACTTATATGAGGTACCTAGAGTAATCAAATTCATAGAGACAGAAAGTAGAATGGGCCGGGGCTTGGGCACAGTGAAAGTGCCGCCGTGGCTGGTTCATGCTGCTGGTCCCCAGACACACCGCCACTGCAGGGAAGGAAGCCAGTGCCAAGCACATTGCAATGTGTCTGTCTGTCTGGGAAGGTTTTTCTGTGACCACTGGTGGGAGTAGGCGTGAGATCAGGCTGCCACCACTGGAAGACTTTATCTTGAAGCCACCATCAGAAGGAGACATCAGGAGGGAAAAAGAAATGGTGGATTAGAAGCAGCCCACAAACCCACAGCTCCCAAGGAAAGAAGAGTAAACAGGAGGCAGGTGCCTACCTATGGACAGCTATTCTTGGAAGGAATATTGTGAAACCACAGAGAAGTAGCGTGGAACTCTCAGTGTGGGGGGAAAAAGGCAATACGTTTGATAATATCAAATGATACGTGGGGAAGATTAGCGGGATAGAGCGCTGAGGCACCATGCTCACCCTGCAGGCGCCGTGGCCGGGTTGTAAGAGAGCTCTCTCTGCTGCCACAGATTAGGGACTTGCCTGGAGTCTGTGGAAAGTCGTTGCACCAGACAACAGGCATGGTGGGGATCTGGCAGCAGATAAAGCCATCTTGAGCTCAGCAGGGGACTCAGCTTTGTGGCTGTGGTGATCACATTGTCCCCACTGGGCTGGGGAGGGAGGTGACCAACTGGAGGCTCCTCTAAGCTGTCCCCAGTGACTGGAAGCCAAGCACCCTTCCCAACAGAGCAACAGGATCTGACTATGGGAACTGACTGGGGTGCTACGGGCTCCAACCTAGGAGGCTTTGGGTGACTGCTTCAGTGGGTCCTGGGAGGTGTGGAGAGAACTCTGTGGTCGCTAGGCCACTGGAACTGACCTTTGTCCACATCTGGTTCCTGAGGCTGAAGAACAGACTGCCACCTGCTTGGCCCCGATTCCACCCTTCAGGTCCCAACTGCCTGCAGCCTACTCAGCCCTGACCCGGGCCTTAAGGTCAGATCAGCCCCACTGACCACATAGTCCTGCTCCTGGCTGTGAAGCCCTGCTTGGAAGCCCTGCTTCTGGCTCCCCCCACTCTGCTCTGGGGCTCAGATACTAGAGCCTGAGGCTCCACCTCTGTGTCTCTAGAGCTTCTGTGAGACCTGGGACACCACCCTGAGATTCCAGGGTGGCACCTGGGCCCCAAGACCCTGCCCTAGATCCTCCACCACTGCTGTAGAGCTGGCAGAACTGCTCTGAAGTCCAGTGTCCTGCCAGGGACCCCCCAGCCTCAAGCTGCCAGTACACTGGGACCTGATTTGAGCAAACACCAACATGGAACTCATGGTTACTGCCTGATAGTTTCACAGAGCTGTCACTGTCATTTCTGCAGGAAGACCCCAGGCAGAGCAATCCCCACAACACCAGCCTCAGTGAAGAGGGTCTTGCCCAGCTCCTAACTCAAACATCCTACAACTATCTGGTGAACAGCCCAACACCCAGCACAAACAGCATCCAGCACAGGCTTGAACAGAGACAATCACAGGTGAACAGATCAAATCAGAACAGCTGCACTATAGGCATCTAGTGCACAAGCCCCTCCCCTGCCACATCACCAGTCCAGAGTAGGGGGAAAAAAGCACCATCTAGGGAAGCTCCCCTTCTTCTAATTAAGCAGGAGAGTTCTCGGCAAAGGACACATGCCCTGCAAACCTGTAATATTATCCCTGAGTCAAGAAAAGAGGTTTCAGATGGGAAGAAACCAGCAAAAGAACCCTGGCAACATGAAAAATCAAGACAGAATGACACCTCCAAGGGATCACAATGGAGCCCCAGTAGCAAACCCAAACTACAAGGAAATTGTAGAAATGACAGAAATGGAATTCAGAATATGGATGGCAAATAAGGTGAACGGCATTGAAGAGAAAGTTGAGAACCAATAAAAGGAAGCTAGAAAATTTTCAGGAAATTTATGAAAAAGTCACTAAAAAGCTAGACAACATAAGAAAGGATATAATAGAACTCAAAGAAATGAAAGAGTCATTGAGGGAATTTCAAAACACAGCAGAAAGCATCAGCAACAGACTGAACCAAGGAGAAGAAAGAATCTCAGAGCTTGAAGACAAGGCTCCTGAGCTAACCCAGTCATGCAAAGAGGCAGAGAAGAGAACAAAAGAGGTGGAACAATCACGTAGAGAGATATGGGGCTATGCAAAGCAAACTAGCATACGAATTACAGGTATCCCCGAGGGAGAAGAAGAAAGAGCTAAAAGCAGGGAAAATCTATTAGAGGGAATTATTGAGGAAAACTTCCCTGGTATCACCTGACATACAGACATCCAGATACATGATGGTCATCAAATTCTGGGAAGATTCATAGCAAATAGGACAGCTCCAAGACACATAGTAATCGACCTGGCCAAAGTCAAAATGAAGGAGAAAATCCTACAACCAGCTAGACGTAAGCAACAACTGACCTACAAAGGAAAATCCATCAGGCTAACAGCAGACTTCTCAGCAGAAACCCCACAAGCCAGAGGAAGTGGGGCCCTGTCTTCAATCTTCTTAAACAGAACAACTTCTAGCCTAGAATTTTGCATCCTGCAAAACTAAGTTTCACAATTGATGGAGAAATTAAGTCTATGGCAGACAAGCAAACACTGAGGGAATTTGTCATGACCAGACTTGCCACCGCAGGAAATACTCAGAACTGCACTGTATATGAATCAGTACAATAGATACCCACCAGTGTAAAACCACTCAAAAAAGCTAATGCTCATAACTCTTATAAAAGAATAACACAAAAAGGGAAACAAAGCAATAAGGTACTACCCAATATGATGAACAGAACAGCATCCCACATATCAATTCTATCTCTTAAAATTAACAGTTTGAATGCACCATTCAAAAGACATAGGTTGGCTGAATGGATGAAAAACATAACCCAACTCTCTGCTATTTCCATGAGACACATCTAAACCATAAGGACACACAGAGTCTCCTTGTGAAAGGATGGAAAAAAAATTCCACACAAATGGAAACAAAAAGAGAGCAGGTGTAGTAGCCATTTTCATATCGGATAAAATTGACTTTAAATCAACAATGGTAAAGAAAGACAGAGATGGTCATTTTACAATGATAAAGGAAGCAATTCAAAAAGAAGATATACAATCCTAAATATATATTCACCTAACATGGAAGCTCCCAGATACATAAAACAAATTATACTAGAGCTAAGCAAGGAAATAAATAATAGCACCATAATTGACAGGGACTTCAATACCCCATTATCAGAGCTGGACAGATCATCAAAGCAGAAAATAATTAAAGACACACTGAACTTAATTGGGACCCTAGAACAAATGGACCTAACAGATATTTATAGAACATTCTACCCCAAAACTACTGAATATACATTCTTCTCATCAGCACACGAGACATTCTCCAAGACTGATAATTTCTTAGGCCACAAAACATGTCTCCACAAATTTAAAAAAAATTGAAATCATACCATGTACCTTCTCAGACTATAGTGGACTAAAACAAGAAATCAATTCAAAGAATAACACTCAATTCTACACAAAGTTGTGAAAATTAAACAACCTGATACTGAAAGATTATTGGGTCAGTAATGAAATTAAGATGGAAATCAAAATATTCCTTGAACTTAATGACAAAGGGGACACAAGCTATCAAAATCTGTGGAACTCAGCAAAGGCATACCTAAGGGAAACATTTATAGTTTTGAAGGTCCACATCAAGAATTCAGAAAGATCACAAATTAACAGCCTAAAATCACATCTCAAGAAACTAGAAAAGGAAGATCAAACCAAACCCAAAGCCATCAAAAAGAAAACAAATAATAAAGGTCAGAGTAGACCTATATGAAAAGGAAAACAAAAATAAATACAAAATGTCAGTGAAACAAAAGGTTGGTTCTTTGAAAAGATAAACAAAATTGATAGACCTCTTGCTAGATTAATCAGGAATAGAAAAGACCCAATAAGCCCAATCAGAAACAAAAAAGGAGATATTACAACTGATAGCACAGAAATATAAAACATCATCCATGAATACTACAAAAATCTCTATGTACATAAACTAGAAAACGCAGAGGAAATGGACAAATTCTTGGAAACACACAACTTTCCAAGACTCAATCAGGAGGAAGCAGAACTCCTAAATAGACCAATAATGAGCAGTGAGATTGAAGTGGTAATAAAAAATCTTCCAACAACAACAATAAAAAGCCCCAGACCAGGTGGATTCACAGCTGAATTCCACCAGACTTACAAAGGACAGCTGGCACCCATACTGCAGAAATTATTCCATAACACTGAGAAGGAGGGAATTTTCCCCAACTCATTCTATGAAGCCAGTATCATCTTGATACCAAAGCCAGGAAAGGACACAACAAAAAAAGAAAACTACAGACAAATATTCCTTATGAATAAAAGTGCAAATATCCTCAATAAAATACAAATAAACTGAATTCAACAACATATCAAAAAAAAAAAATCCACCGTGACTAAGCGGGCTTTATACCAGGGATGCAAGTTTGGTTCAGCATACATAAATCAATAAATGTGATTCACCACATGAACAGAAGCCGAAACAAAGGTCATATAATCATCTCAATAAATGCAGAAAAAATTCAACAAAATCCAGCATCCTTTCATGATAAAAACTCTCAACAAACTAGGTATAGAAGGAACATATCTCGAAATTATAAAAGCCACATATGACAAACCTACAGTCGACATAAAACTGAACGGGGAAAAATTGAAAGCATTCCCACTAAGAACTGCAACAAGACAAGGGTGCCCACTGTCACCACTTCTATTCAACATAGTGCTGGAAGTGCTAGCCAGGGCAATTAGGCAAGAGAAAGACATAAAGGGTATCCAATCAGGAAAGAGAAGGTCAAACTATCACCTTTTGCTAATGATATCTTATATCTAGAAAACCCCAAAGACTCCACCAAAAATTCCCTATAAGTGATGAATAAGTTCAGCAAAGTCTCAGGATATAAGGTCAATGTACACAAATCAGTAGCATTTCTATATATCAATAACAGTCAAGCTGAGAGTCATATCAAAGACTCAATACCATTCACAACAGCTACAAAGAAAATAAAATACCTAGGTATATACCTAACCAAGAAATTTCTCTAGAAGGATAACTCCAAAATACTGAGGAAAGAAATTGCGGATGATGCAAACAAATGGAGAAACATATCATGGTCATGGATTGGTAGAATCAACATTGTTAAAATGTCCATACTACCCCAAGTGATTTAGAAGTTCAAAAATCCCCATCAAAATACCAAGAACATATTTCACAGATCTAGAAAAAATAATTCTACACTTCATTTGGAACCAGAAATGAGCATGAATCACCAAAGCAATCCTAAGCAAAAGAACAAAGCTAGAGGCTTCACTAGGTTTAAAACTTTATTACAAGGCTATAGTAACCAAAACAACATGGTATTAGTACAAAAATAGAGACACAGACAATGGAATAGAAAGTATAAAACCATCTACTTACAGCCAACTGATCTTTGATAAAGCAGACAACAATGTACACTGGAGAAAGAAGCCCTATTCAATAAATGGTGTAGGAAAAACTGGATGCAGAAGAATCAAACAGAACCCATACCTCACACTACTCACAAAAATTAATTCAAGATAGGAAAAAGACTTTAATTTAAGGCATGAAACCATAAGAATCCCAGAAGTAAATATAGGAAAAGCTCTTTTAGACATTAGTCTAGGCAATGAATTTATGAAAAAGACCCTAATGTCAATTACAGCAGCAACAAAAATAAATAAATAGGACTTGATTAAATTAAAAAGCTTCCGGCACAGCTAAGGAAATAATCGACAGAACAAATAAACAACCTACAAAATGGGAGAAAATATTAGCAATCTATAAAAAAGGCTAAATTCCAGAATCTACACAGAACTCAAACAAATCAGCAAGAAAAATCCAAACAATCCCATTAAAAAGTGGGCAAAAGACATAAACAGAAGTTTTTTGAAAGATAGAAAAGTGGCTAACAAACATGAAAAAATGCTCAATGTCACTAATCATCAGGGAAATGCAAATTAAAACCACAATGAGATATCATCTTACTTCTGCTAGAATGGCTCCTATTAAAAAGTCCAAAAACAACAGATGCTGGTGTGGATGAAGAGAGAAAGGAATGCTTATGCACTGCTGGTGGGAATGCAAATTAATACAACCCCTATGGAAAACAGTACAGAGATTTCTCAAAGAACTTAAAGTAGAACTACCATTCAATACAGCAATTCCACTACTGGGTGTTTACCCAAAGGAAAATAAGTCTTTTTGTTAAAAAGACACCTGCACTGGAATGCTTAGTGTAGCACAATTTGCAATTGCAAAGATGTGGAATCAATCCAAGTGCCCATCAGTTCATGAGTGGATTAACAAAATGTGGTGTATGTATACCATGGAGTACTAGTCACTCATAAAAAAGGATGAATTAATGCCTTTTGCAAATTTGGGGAGACACTGGAGACCGAGACCATTATTCTAAGTGAAGTATTTCAAGAATGGAAAAAGAAACACCACAAGTACTCTCTAATAAATTGGAACTAACTAATGGGCACATGAGTACACAGAGGGAAGTAAAAGTCATAGGAAATCAAGCATGGATGGGGAGAAGAGGGAAAGGGGGAAAAACCTACTTAATGGGTACAATAAACACTATTTGGGTGATGGGCACATTTATAACCCTGACTCAAGCCATGTATCAAAAACATTTGTGCTCCCTTAATATTTTGAAATAATAAAAAAAGAAAGTAGAGTGGTGATTCCTAGGGGCTGGTAGGGAGGGAGAGATGGGGAACTAGTGTTTAATGGGTACAGAGTTTCAGTTTGGGAAGATGAAAACTTTCTGGAGATGGTTGGAGGTGATGGTCTCAGAACAATGTGAATGTACTTAATGCCACTGAACCTTACACTTAAAAGTGCTTAACATGTTATATAAAATATACATAGCATAAAATGATAAATTTTATGTTGGGTATATTTTACCACAATGAATATAATCAGGTGCTATTCTTAATTAAACTTAACAGTAAAAGCAGAAGTTGCACACTCTAAGTATTAAATTGGCACCAGGTATATTTAGATTTCTACACAGTTTTAAAAAAACAATTTGTTGCTTTACATTGATTGACCAGTCTCTCCAATGACCCATAAGCCTCAACATTCTCTACAGTATCACTAATTGTCTGTTTTACTTAACTCATTACCTGCCAGGGCCCTGACATTATGTAGGTTTGACACCTATGTAATTCTACTCTGCATCTCTCCTATTTCTCTTAGCTTGCCAGCACATATCTGTTGGGTGGATAGCCATTCTTACGTACTTGTAGGATGATGTGCTATCATGGCCAGAGGTTGGATTTGGGACCTGAGTTTAGATCTAGATTTGAATGCTGGATCTGCCTTTATATAGCTCTATGGCATGTGGAGCTTTAGTGTTCTCACTTGTAAATTAGAGATAACGACATTAATTTTTCAGGGTTTTAGGAGGGTTAAATGAGATTATAAATACAAAAGCATCTAGCATGTCCCTGCCAGACACCAGAGGGCTTAGCAAATGTTGGTTTCCTTTTTCTTTTTGTCCCCATAAGTGATCAGTCTTCCTGAGAGAGGGAACGGTGACAGTGTCATGCAATTTTTATAGATTAGTAGTGGGAGAGGACAGAGGAGGGTGGTTTAGTAATTTACATAAGGGTCTCCTGTGGTGAGCTAGACTTTGAGATCCTAAACAAGAACTGTGTCTACTTTGTCTTTTAGCTATAGGTCTAACATGCTGCTTAGTAAGTGCTTAGAGAATAATGGGTGAATTTTGTCAATGTGGTAAAATAAGCTTCAAAATGGCATTCGCCTACCTTTGACGACAATCTCAGGGAGAAAAAATAGGTTATCTGGGCTTTTGAGAATAGACTGTGGCTTTCAATACTAGTGAAGAAATCTGGAGAAAAATCAATAAGGAGATCTCAGGGATTATGATTATTTTTTTCTTCTTGCTGCAATGTTCTTGTTAAGTTTTTGGTTTGGGCCCAATTTGAAGGAGCAGATGCTTTCCCCAGAACTTCTGACTAACTTGCTCCTTAGCCTTCCCTTCCTCCCTGCAGCACAGAGCATTCCAGGGAAACCTTTTGGGCAGGAAAAGTGTCTCCTCTCACTTTTTATTCTCAAGTCCTAGAGAAGGAGGATGGAAGAAATGAAAGAAGAGAATGAATGTTACCAGATTTTTGACACTGGCTATTATTTTCTTTCCTCTTTGAAGGGACATGCATGCACACCTAGGAATTGATAAATTCATAAACCAGAGGAAAATCTCTAGGCTCCATCCTGAATTTCACCTACAGCCCAAACAAAACAAAACAAAAGAGAATCAGAAAGGGTAATTGTGAGCAAAAGACAGAGCAACAGCTGGATATTTAGCCGACCACTGTGTACATACATAATTAAAGACCAAATTAGTATTATTAGTATGTGATGGCTCTCCCTGCCAGGCTGTTGGAATCAGTAGCTTTGAATTCTTCCCATCCTCTTAGCAGTTTCAGTTCAGTGACCTGATCAGTCCCAGGGGCTGTCTCACAACAGGTCACTGCAGATGTGAGGAGAACAAGCTCTCTCTCTCTGTTAACAGACCACACTTCTGGAACACTTTTCAGGTCCCTAACTTGTAAATTTGCAAAAGTGCTACAAGAAAAGGTATTTTATCAGTCATTCTTTTTCCAGAGATGAAGCCCTCTGGAGCTGAATGACTGTTCCCGAGGTCCCAAAGACTAATCCGTGTGTGCCACATGGTGGGTAGGAAATGGCCTTCAAATGGTGGGAAGAGAGAAAGCTACATTGATTTAAAGCTGCATTGATTTAAAGAATATGTTAGTAACCCCTTGCTTTAATGGACCTCTAGGCTCCAGGCATTTAAAACAATGACAGCTAATCTCAAATTTCAAAGTGTTTCTTCACACTTTATCTTAGTGCTGACTGTGGATTTGATATTTTTTGTGTTTGATGTTTTCCTTTGGTGCCTATAGCTTCTGTAAGATTACTGTCTAGAAGTCAATACCTCGTCTGGATTCCGAAGATATTTGTTAAAGTTTTCTCATCTCACCAGGAGAAGATGACCAAATTTAAAAAAAAGGTAGCATTTCATCTTTTGTTTGATTCAAGTGTCAGCAGATAAATTGGCTTCATTTATGGCCAGTGGAGGACGTTCCCACTCCCAGCTCTGCCACCTCAGGAGAGCTCTGGTCAAAGCAGGGCCCCTGAGGCAGACTGCGCAGGCGTGAGTCCTAGCCAGGCAAGTCACTGCACGTCTCTGCGCCTCAGTTTCCTCATTTACAAAAAGGGGACTCAGTGTTTCAGCAAATTTTGATGGATTCCCATTGCAAGTATCCAATGCTAGGGAGGCAGCATTAAAGCAGGGAGCAAAAGCCCAAATGCCCTTGCTCTCTGCAACTTACATTTTGGTGGGGGAGGAAACATAAAGAAACAAATGCCCAGGAGGGTGAACGTATTTTGAAGGCAGTTAGAGAACAATGGGTGGGGTGCCTTAGTTCTCTAGGGTGGTAGGAAGTCTCGGGGGGATGGCATTTGACAGAGTCCAGGATGAGCCCTGTGGAATCTGGGGAGCGACTGTCTAGGCAGAGCCAGTGGTCACTGCTCAGTCCTGCGATGGGGCTGGGCAGCATGTTAAAGGAACCACAAGGCGCCCAGCAGGGCCGGCTGCGTAACCCGGGGGCCCAGCGCAAAAGGAAAGGAGTGGGGAGTACTGACTGGGGGGCCAGGAGCATCACCCCACTTTACAGCAGACGGGTGACGCCGGGAGACTGCAACCGCTGTGCTAGGACGCGCTCAGTGCCTGGGCCAGGGCTGGTGACAGGGCCCATCACACAGGCCGCCCGGCGATGCTGGATGCACATGTGACCCTGACCCTCCCTGCACGTGACCCTGATACTCTGCAGGCCCTGTCCAGGCCCACGCCAGGAGCGGAGGGCGACTGCGGAGCTTGGTTTCCCTGGCAATGGGACCCTGTTGGCCCAATGGAATAGGCGGGTCCCGGGGCGCTGCGCCCATATCCGGAGGCCAGGCTGGGGCGTCCAGTCCTCAGCGCAGGCTCCTTTGGGCTTGTCTTGCCAAACACACATTCAGAGATACTTCATTAGGAGTATCAAGACAGCGGCACAGAGCGTTAAATCTCAAGCTGGGCCCTGCGTCCGGCACTGAGCGCCCCGGCACTAAGCGCCGGCCCTAGAGAGGGGGAGTGACCAGAGGAATGAGTAAGGGGACAACAGCAGGGAGCTGAGTCCGGGCGGTCCTGGGCTGGGGGTGCAGGGTCTTGAAGGGCAACATGAGGACTGTTGGAGGTATTGGGGGGGGGGTGGCAAGGTATTGGAGGGTCTTGAGCAGAGAGGTGACACAGTAGGATCACTCAGGCTGCTGTAGGGTCACTAGACCACAGGGACAAGGGCAGACGCAGGGAGGCCAGTTAGGCCCTTGGCATAACCCAGGAGGCTCGGAGTAGGAGAAAGCAACAGAAATGTACACAATTCAAATTTTCATTTGAAATTTGTGGTTTGCTGACTTGGATTTGTATGGGATGTGGGTGGTTGTGAATAAGAAGACTCAAGGATGATGCCAAAGTTTTTGGCCTGAACAACTAGAAGGATGAAGTTCATTATTTCCCAAGGCTGGGTCTTCTTGGGAAGACAATAGGGACAACAATGCCACCCACTCCGTCGGATTGGTTTGAGGGTAAAAAGTCAATAAAGTAAAAGGTTAGAACAGAGACATATTATAAACATTCAATAGATGTTTGTTGTTATTTTCCAGAGGCTACAGCATATTAAAAAAATCTCAGTAGAATAAATAAGCTGCCTATCTGTCACTATGGTCCATTTAAAAACATATTAAAAACAAACACGCAAACAAACAAATCCTCCCACAATAGTTCTGTAGAGTTCTTATAAAAGCCCTTTTCCTAACTCTACTTTGATTAGCACATATGAGTTCGTAGCCACTCTCCTATTTGCCTTTAGCATCCAGATTAAGCACTAAATGACAGGGAACCGGCAATGCGATAAATGGGCGTTGCAGAAATGCTGCTCAGAATTTTGATTTTAGAGCCAAAAACAGTTTTCATGGATCAGTGAAGAGAAGGGAGACATTTCCACGGAGGAAACTGAGTTGGTAAGTCAGTCTCCTCGTTTTGATGCGCTAGGATGAACGCCGCTACCCGAGGTTTAGGTGTGGGGCTGGGGGCCCCGGTGCAAACTCTTCCAGGTTTCATTTTTCTGGCGGAGATGGCTACTGAAGGAAGAACTGACTGGGTAGACTGACAGGAATATTTCCTTCCCCTACAACTATGCCGACGTTGATATATCAAGTGCTACTTTATGATGATGGGATTATAATTTATGAAAATACTTCAAATATTTGAGAAATGTTAAACTAGGAAAACAAATTTCCCACTTCATCTAGAATTAGATATTTAGTGTTTGTCTGAGGTGCGTTAGTAGTACATATGACACACAGAGAGTCAAATACAAAGTTGCATTCAAAACCTAAATAGGTTTACTTTTTTTGAGTCCAGCTTTCTGTTGTAGTTTCTTAAGGAAGATAATCGGTGCAGAGTTGCCTGTAATTACAGGTTGGTTTCATAATAAGAATGCCCATTACTTATGTGAGAAGTACCCTGCAATCTTGAAACATTATTAGCAATGTCCTTAATTTTTAGATGAATAAACTGAGGCTCAGAGAGGTGGGCTGTTTTAAGATCTCGCACTTTGTAAGGAACAGAGTCAGAATTCAAACTTGGGTCTCTGGCTGGCTAAAATGCTGATTTTTTTTTTTAAAAAGCACAATATGAGTTTTTTTTGAACCCCTGTTTAAAGAGATATTCACATTATCGGTCCCTGGCCCCAAAATTGGCTGAGCTGCTGAATAAGAGGTAGTGATTCTGTTGGATGTGGAAAGGTTTGCAGAGTCTTAATATTTATCCATTAAGCATTAGAGCTTAGAAGGATTCTCCTGAACCTGAACATCTCCATCCACTCAGCATACTGAGTACTCGCTGCCCTCGTTACTATCACCTAACATGTATCAAATGCCTACCGTGCCCTGGGTTCCTTACCAACACACCATCAAAGCTCTCTCAGCTCCAGCCACACTTCCAGAAGGCCAGCAGGGGAGCCTTGATTGAGTGGCTGAATTAATTTCTAAGCAAACATTTCTGAGTTCATATTCTCAAGTTAATTTGACCTCAATGTTATGCTTGAGGCAATTTTCCTAAAAAAATTCTCATATCATGCTTTTGAGGTGTGTGAATATATGCATTTAGTAAAAAAACTTCTTTTGCTGTGAATGGATGGATACAAAAGTTATTCACTTACACAGTGTTTGGGCACCACAGGCAATTAATGTCATGGTGAGCAGGAAATCAAATAATCTTTGTCTTATCCCTCCTTGAAATGGAAAAATGAGCACTGTGAGGACAGGTGGCACTATTGGGCAAAGAGCACGGTCATGTTTACAGTCTGTTTATGTATGCTCAGCCCAGATATGGGTTGATTTTTCATTCTGCTGCTTATTAACCAAAAATAACAGAAACCACAGTGATTTATTGAGAGTCGTCTATGTGCCAGACATTTTAATGAAGTTTAAAGCTATAGCTCCTTCAATT